>WAAE01006614.1:70455-119735 GCA_013400495.1 Nicator chloris | reverse complement strand
GAATGTTCTATGGGTGCTCAGAACCTTCAAAAATCTGTACCCTAAGCATCTTTTTCCTTAATCAGAAGCCCTGGCTCATTGCCAAACACTAAAATGTTAGGTTAGGCAAAAGAAAGTTAGCTAACTTGTTGAGTCAAGAGATTTCCCGTAAGTTGCTTTAGAGGGAGGTCTTTTTGTTCTGAGGGTAAGCCAATGGTTAAGTGTATATATATATATATATATATATATTTAATTCCTTAAACCATGCCCATTAGTTTTGTTTCTTATTTAGGATACTGCATTAATCATGCTAATATTTTACAGCCAGGCTGCACACTTTAGCCATTACTTTAATCAAAGCCATCAGCGTACCCAAGAACACGCTACCAGGTGGGAATAGCTGCTACCGCTCGCTGTTAATTACTTTGCATTTTACAGCAATCAGCAGCAGGGGCTGAGATCATAATAAATTCATGACTTATGGGTCCATAAAATCATTACCGTAGGAAAATATGTTTTATCAGGCATTCGTCGGGCTGCTGCTCAGAGAGAGATTTCTTGAAGGAAATGACACCCATGAAATTAAACCGATCCTTGCAGTCAGCAGAAATGCTAATGTGGGCACAAACAGAGCCGAGGCTTGTGCGGAGCGCAGGGAGGCAAAGAGGGAGAAGGATTTCGCCAGCCAGGAAGGAGGGGAGGCACTGGGGGAAGCCTGCTCACCCCAGGATAGGCGGGACAGAGGGAGGACAGCGCACTGGAAGGAAAGGGAAGAACCAAGAGGAGGATGCAGGGCTGCTAAGGAGTCTCAGCATCATCACTGCCACAGCCTGAGCCTGCAGGAGCATTGCTCCATGGGGCATCTCAGCACAGGGACACAGAGGGAAAACTTACTCACACCCTTCTAATAGGAAAATCATAAAATCATAGCAACCCACAAGGACCATCATGTCCAGCTCCTGGCCCCGCACAGAATCCCAACATGAGCCTGAGAGTGTTGTCCTAACACTTCTTGAACCCTGGCAGAGAGGGATCCTGCCAGATAAAGACACACCGATGAGCTGATGTGCAGCAGCTTCACCAGCCCGGGCTATATTCCCTCTCCAATGGCAGTTTTCCAGAAGGGAATACAACCTATTCATGACTAATCACAAAATCTCTTTGCCTAAATAACGATGCCGAGGGCTTTGCACACAGGGAACAACAGCTTGGCCTGAACTCCCTATCCCCAAAAAGGGTCAACCAAAGGCCAGAGTTTTAATTCAATCCCCTAAAAGCCCAGGCAGGTTACATGGGATGTGATCAGTGCAGGATCTGCTCCACATGGAGCGCAGCAATGCCATTGCAGTAACATTGAGGGCAGCAGCAAAATCAAGCAGTGCCAAATTGACATAAAGAAGCAATAAAGAAGCCTCAGGATTTGAGAAGCATGAAAGGAGCCTAAATGAACTTGCTGAATATTTTCGAAGTCTTTTCTGCACTTGCATAAAATCCCATGGCGCTTGCAGAGTCATTAGCCCTGCCAGTTCCTAAAAAACAAACAATAAGTTCACTTCTGATTTTTTTTTCTTTTTTTTGCAATCTAAGATCAACTGAGTTTTCTTTGGCAAGAAGCCACTGGCTCTTTAGAACTCTCGTGTTTCTTGGCCTGTGAAAATGAAAAAGTGAAATGCCAACTAGAAAATACCCGCAAAGTGTTAAATTGGCTAAGCCCTTGTTTTTTGCTGTTTGTTTCACTCTGAAAATACTAAGGAAGCTCAGTCATAGCTGGTTTGTTTGGTTTATTCGCCTCTTCCAATTACACTGTGCAAACAGGGAACATTATTTAGTGTTATTTAAGCATGAAATTATAACAGATCATTTTAAATATCAAGGCCCTAAAAATAAATCTTTCTATCAAGGCACAGCAGGTCTAGATCTACTAGCTTGTTAACATCCACCAGGGTGGGCAGAAGGTGGGAAAACCCCGGTGGAGAGCTCCGTGTGTAAGAGATTTGTTCCTTTCCTCTCTGGGACCATGAATGCCTGGGCAGTTCAGCTCCAGGACTGCACTGCTGGGGCTGGTATCTGAAGCAACATGGAAGCTGAACCAACAGTGTGGCCAGAGCCAACCTGACACCCCCCAGAACATCCTGCACAGTGCCCTGGGCTCTCCCACTCCTGCAGAGCCCAGAGGAGCACCACCAGCGAAGAGTCACCTGCGAGCTCCAGAGAAGATCCCTCTGGTTCTCCTTTCCATGGGATGAGTGGTCTGTAAGAGGTGTTTTGTTTTTCCTTCAGCCCAGGTGGTTTCCCTACAAGAAAAGCCTGCCTGCAGCACCCCACACAGCTCTGGGTGGCACCTGCATGCCCATTCCACGGAGAGTGAGCCACTACACCCTTATGGGTAAATCAGGATTCTTGGCCAGACCACATCACTGTTGCCTCTCCAGACACCTGGATTTCTTTCCCTTAAAATCTAGGGAGACATAGGAAAATACAGAGCGCACAGAACACCCAGCCCATGCTGGCCAAAAGGAGAACACTTGGACCTACACCATGGGAGATGCTCCCAGGTCTAGTTGAAGCTTACCAGAGATTTCCACTCTGTACTCCAATAAGCCAATACCACACAGAAATAACAGCCCCAGAGCCCCAGAGCTACACAAGCCTGATACCAACCTTGACCCAGATTCCAGCTACCTTGGGCTACACCAAAATGTCCTTGGTGTCCTACCTGGGGTCTCAGAGCAAGCCCCAGGGCTCGGGTTGCAGAAAACCTCCTGTACAGCCCCAACAGCCACAGAAGACAACCCCAACCCCACAGGGTGAGCTCCTCTCCTTCCAGACCAGTTCTGGAGGAGAGGTGATGTGCCAGCAAAAACTCCTTGTGTAGAACAATCTGTGGGTAAGAGCAGGTTGTGGCAGAGCTCTGCTGTCCCCAGACATGCTGCTTTTCTTTGCAAGCTGTCTTTACCTTAAGAAACCCCAATCACTCTAATCCCTGGGAGTAAATTGCTCCACGCACAGCCCAGACAGCTGCTCGCTGCTTGGCACTGCCAGCCTGGCTTCAGCCCTGGCTGAAGGAGCAAGGAGGAACCAAGACCTGCAGCCAGGTGCTCCATCTTCCCCTCAGGAGCTCCTAACCAACTGAGGCAAGCAAGCCACAGTCTCTCTGTGTGATAAACTGGCTTTCTACAGGTTTACCTCTCTCATCAATCCCTCTCCTACCTCTCCAAGGAGCAGGAATGTTCCAAACCACATTTGAACATCTCTGTGTGTCAACACTCTCCAAGATTCAGAAGAGCAACAAAACACAGTGAGCCATAAGGAAAACCCGGAAAACACCACACTCCAGCCAAGCCTACCTTCACCCTCCTGGAATTTGGCCAAATTACCTGAGCTAGACCCTCCTGTGTGGCCCAGGGCTGGACCATCACCTTTTTGATTCCCTCTAGTGGGTTCCAGGTTGACTGTTCCTATTGGGGCAATACATAACTTCATCTGACAGGTACTGCAGCCTAGAGATTTCCCCTTTAAGGTCCTACCCAGCTATAAATATCCTTTTCTTCTTCAGGGAAAGAGCGTCTGACCCAAAGTATATGAAGCTTCCTGACAGGCTGGGAAAAGAGAAGAGGTTTAAATGTCAGCTAAAACAATCTTCATTTTCTTTTCTAAATTTGCAAAGCTCCCCGAGTCACTGGAGTGAGGAATTTGCCTGTTTGAAGTTCAGCCTGAAAATCCTTTTGCAAAATATTTGCTGAAACACAATAATGTTGGAATTGGAGGGGATTAAAACAGCTTCGGTCCTTGCCCCATCCCCCTGAAGCCCCTCTTTAAGAGGGTTTCTGTAAAAGCAGACTTAGGTCCCCATGTCTTGAAGGCACGATACAAAGGAGAGAGGGAAGGAAATAAAAACGTAAAGCTCCTAACATCACTATTATTGAAATGCCTCATTTGACATTTTGACTGTTTCAATTAGCTAACAAGGAACGCTCCACTTAATCCACCCTCATATACTGAAAGAAACCAAGTCTTTCCCTTCCCCCATCCCAGATCCGGCCTGGCAGCTACTTCCTAGCCTCCAGAGAAATCCCAGCCTGGGTGATGGCTCCCGCCCTGGGGCAGCCAGCAAGGCAGAGCACACCCAGCCCAATGCTGGCTGACATTACGGAGCATCCTTCCCTCAAACCCAAGGCACAGCATCAGAAAGTCCAAGGAGGAAGGAAAAGGGCACCCAAAAAACCCACTGCCAATGCCTTTCCTTACCATTTTGGGGAACACAAGAGCAGCATGGTACTGTCAGACCAACAGAGGGGCCTCTCTCCCTCATTAGGATTAACCAACAAGGAGCCCTGGCTGGTTTGAACCGCACCGAGCTGAAAAATTACCCTCAATGATTCAGTACCCGCAAGAGAGGATAAAACACTGTGAAAACATTTCCCACCTCCTGCACACGGTTCTGGGCTAATTCGATTGGGTTCGTTTTATTTCTCCAGGATTTATCCGCCGCTGTGATTTTACGCCAAGGAAGCTGAAGCGCCGGGAGCTCTCCTGTCAGCACGTGTAATGGCCAGAGCCTTCCTCCACGGAGCGTTTTACAACCCTTAAACACACACACACTCCCCATCCCACAGGTGGGCTCCTGCCTGGGAGGGGGACTCCTGGCCATTACAGGGGAGGTGCTCTACACTCCATAAAGTCAGGGCGGTCGCCTTCGGCTGGGGGAGCTCTTGTGAAGATTGATTATCCCACCAGGAGCACTTTCTTTGCTTAAGGCAGAAAAACAATTCACCAGCTCTTCCATGGCTGGACTTTCACAGACAACTCTGCAGGCACCACCAAGAGGATTTTCTCCCATGTTTGGAGGTGGAGGAGTGGGCAAGGAATGACACACAGAAAGCCACAGAGATGTCTGATGTCCACAGGACATCACCTCATCCAAAACACTGGGGTCCTGGAGGCAGTAGACCCTTACAGTCCCTTACAGGCAACACTGTCCACCTTTCATATTTGAAGGGATCAAGAGACTGAAAAAAGCTGCAGTGCTGGGTTAATGGTTGGACTTGATGATCTTGGAAATTTTTTCTGGCCTTCATTAAGTGGATTTAGGTGTGGAGAGCCACCTCTGACATCACCTGGTCTAACTACAAGGACTTTCAGGTCCAAACTGGAACACCTAGAATCTGGTGGGGAGGAGTAGGAACTGCCTGACAGACTGCAGAGCAAGGTAGAGGCAATGCATCACAAGTCAGCAAAGTCTTTTTTTTTTTCCTGTGTAAGAGCCAGGTTTCTCTGTTGCTTCCCATAAGGAAAGTCTGGCACAAGTGATGGGACAAATCCTGCCCATTTTATACCAACCACAACCTCAACCTGTTTGTTCTGTCCCAACTAAGGGCAATACTCTCCATGGGAGAAGAGCAAAATCAGGGCATATTTGGAATAGCCTGTTCCACAGGTACTTTAACAACTCCCACACCTGTGGCAAGCTTATGTTAACAAGAGATGCAATTTCCTCTACCCATGAAAATAAACATCCAAACAATACAAGTGTTTCCAGGATCACCTCAGTAGACCCTGTCTTCCTTTTGCATGGCAACCAGCTGGCTTTGAGTGTTGTGTCAGATGCTGCCAGCTCCTCAACACCAAGTTAACTTCCATCATGTGGCTCTCCTCAGCAGTTCAGGAAAACATGTGTGCCAGGCAGCACTTAACTGAGTGTGAGACTGTGTGCCAGGGGAACAAAGAGCTTATCCAGGTGCACCAAGGCTTTGTGGGAAATTGACCCTAATCCTCTCCTGAAATACCTTGGCTATCTTTGAGCTCCTAGCCCCAACAAAAGGCACACAAACCATCATAAATAAGAATTGTAAGAACCCCCACATCCCTACATCCAGCCTCTGACCAGTGCTGGAGTTAAGTCAAATAATCACTCCTGCTCAGCTTCACTTTAAAGCAGTCTCAGTGCTTCCCTGCTCCACAACTGCTGGAAGGGATCACTGTCTTTCTGCTTGATGCCAGTCTCCCGAGCTCATGGACAGCCCATAACTAGCTGTCCTTGTGCCAACACCTGCTTACTGTAAACAGTTCTTCTCCCAGAGTGCATCACCTCTTAGCCTTGATTTTGTGAAGCCAAACTCAGGGTGTGATAGGACTTGCATGATTCTGAATTTCTCTGCAGGCTGCTTTATACCCGCTCCCATTTGACCTCATTGGTCTTCAAAAAGACTGGCCACAGTATCCCCATTATTCCTAATCTGGTCTCACCAGTCTAGCTGACAGCAGGACTAACTTTTCCCAACATCTCACCTCCAGGGCTTCCAACAATCCCTCTTATTCCAGCCTTGGCTGTGTCTTGTCATCCTAGTGAATCATAGAATATTCTGAGTGAGAAGGGACCCACAAGAACCATCCAGTTCAGCTCCTGATCCTGCACAGGACGTCCCCAACAATCCCACCACAGCTGCCAGACTTCAGGGAGCATGTCCAAATGCTCCTTGAATTCTGGCAGCCATGGGGCTGTGTCTGCTTCCCTGGGAAGCCTGTTCCAGTGCCCAACCACCCTCTGGGCGAGGAACATTTTCCAAATATCTAGCCTAAACCTCCCCTGACACCGATTCATGCTATTCCCTCAGGTCCTATCACTGTCTCAGGTCCTATTACTGCCTCACCCAAGCTTTGCTCCTCTGCTTTCCCACCACAGAGAGCTGGAAAGGTCCTTAACTCCTGGGAAAGGCAGCTGAAGTCTCACCAACTCAGCCCAGTGCCCAGAAGCTCCCTTACCTATAAATAGAGCCCTACCTTCATGGAAAAAAAGCATCACTGGGCCTGCAGAAGGGACCTGGCGACAACTTCTCTATCCCAATCTCCCAGACAATCCATAGGCACCAAATACCTGCAGCATCCCAAGCAGAGATGCCTCCATTAATCACAGCCTGCTGCAGTTAAAGTTATTTAATTCAGAGGTGAGAGAAGCTGCTCAGCTGTTTATGTCCAAGGGTTAAACTTGCCCCAGCCGCACACTAAACACATTTTTTACAATCTGGCAGTGATCCTTGCCTATTAAGCATCTCTGGCTTCAGAGAAGAGGTATTGATTTATTTCACTTTTATGGCTGGAGGTATTTATTCCTATTTGCTTTCTCGCTTCTTCACCCCAGCTGGGATGGGGGAATGAGGAGGAGAAAAAAAAAACATTACAAAGCTGATGGAGCCAAGAGGTGATGACTCACAGTTTTCTGATGGAGGGCACGAAGGCTGGGACAAGGGAGGTGGGGACCAGCTCTGGGGCTACGCCAGGCTTTGTCACAGCTTTTATTTTTGCAATGAAAAGAGGAAAAATGTGTGGCTGGAAGTAAAGGAAATCACATCAAACTTCAGAGGGAAGGTTCCTATCCAAGTTGTGTCCCCATAGGGTGCTTTGTGAGTTAGAGCTTGATTGATTTGTACCAGGTAAGGACCTCAGCAAATCTCTCCTGTGGGAAGAATCTCAACACTTTCCCATATCTTAAAGCCAATCTAGAAAGGAAGATAAAACCATACAGCTGCAAGAGAGAGCATGGACTAACATCCCTGATTTTAGCCCATTCCCCATACTGCCACAGACAACCATTTCCAGGCAAGGCTCCCAGGCAGGGCCCCCACTCCAGTGTCTAACACTGTGTTTCCATCTCTTCCTGGTACAACTGATGCTGGGATGTGGCTGGCTTTGTTACAGAGGGCCAGTACAAACAGATTGGCATTTGCACCCTTCCAGATGTGCCTTTGCATGCAGGGAGGTGCCATGAGATGCCTGGGGATGTGATGAAAGCAAAAGGACAGTTCAGACCCTCCAATACAGCAGATGCTCTGGCTCATGGCACAACTCCCATCTCACATGCCCAGCTTGTTCTGCCTCCTAGTAGGGAGTTTGCTTCTCAGAAATGCCAAAAAGTCACTCACTATGAAAAAACCAATCACATCCCTTTTCAGCAGCATCCAGTGTCAATGTATGAGCCTTAAGCTCTGCCACAGAACCTTCTCACAACACAGGACCAGACATAAAGCATCCTGCTCTCCTGTGGCTGTCTGGACTGTTTTGGAGACATGGCTTAGAGGCAAACATAGGAGTGCTGGGTTAACAGTCAGACTCAATGATCTTAGAGTTCTTTTCCAACCTTAACAATTCAATGATTTTGATTGTAGGCATGTTTTAGGAGATGATGCTTTTCACTCCCACGTGCAGGTAATGCAGATTCAACACAAGCCTATGGTCTGTAGGCATCATCTTATGATTTCTGGAAGCACAGTTCATGTCTCCGTTTCTGAAATCCCATAGCACAGGTGCTGGAGACAGAAAGTGAGCAAAGGCCTGACTAAAACAGGGAAAACTGGAGAGAAGGGGAAGTAAGAGCCAGGGGCAGTGGGGAAGAGGACAGGAATACCTGGACAGGAGAGGTGGAGCAGGTCCTGCTGCAGCAGGGAGACCTAAACGACGTTTGAGGGAGGTGGGAGGTGCACTTTGGAAGTTCTGGAATAAGAAGAGTTGTGGGTTTGGAACTCCATACAGAGGACCTGCAGCCCTGGAACACAGAGCATTCCAAGTCAGGGCCTAAAAAAAACAGACAAAAAACTACAGTAAAAGATTTCTGGACACAGTACAGAGCCACCGAAAGACCCTTCTTTGCACATCACTGAACCTGCAAAATCCAGGGTCTCCCATCAGTCCCAAAGGCTGCAAATCTCTCCTAGAAGCTTTGTGTATCCTCTGACAATTTAGTCTAGCCTTGAGAAAGCAGAATTTGAGCTCCCACCCTATCTATTTGTTTGTCATCCCTCCTGCTTCAAAGAGAAGTCCGCATTTCCATTCGTCAAACACAACATGCAGATAGAGAAGGAATGAAAGGAAGAGGTGGGCTTGTGGCAGATAGCACGGAGCCGCCACTGAGCGCAGCCGGTTCACGCTTCATTAGCATCCTCTCTTCACCAAGCTGCGAGCACAGCTCTGCAGTCTGGCTACACACAGACAGGCGGGGAAGGAGCACATTTTCCATGTGGAGCCCATCTCCCCCCTTCCCGAACCCGGCTAACCCCTGTGGAGGCTTCCTTGGGCTCAAAGGTGCACACTTCTGCTCCAGCATCTCCCGCACTAGTTAAATATACCTTCAGGCAAACGTCAGGAGCGAGCCCAGTTTGAAACTTACTGTGTTGTCAAGATGACAAGTGCTCTGCCAGGCTGTTATTCTCTGCTGCCCTTCCTGTGTCTGTTCCCCCTCCCCTTCTCCTCATTAGAAGTTCCCTTGATAAACCAAGGCTGGGTTTGTTTTTTTTTAATCATTTAAATGTTTTCTTAACTTCAAAACATCAACAGCTGCAGGACTGAAAGAGGAAGGATGTTTTTACACCAATACCGACAGAGATTCAGCCTGCTACAACACGGCAGGATGGGTTCATGGATGGGGAAGAGCCCCAGTGTATTGTACTCATGTGGCCA
Source organism: Nicator chloris (assembly GCA_013400495.1). Lineage (NCBI taxonomy): Eukaryota > Metazoa > Chordata > Aves > Passeriformes > Pycnonotidae > Nicator > Nicator chloris. The sequence continues at coordinate 110,306 of WAAE01006614.1, read as the reverse complement.
CAAGCAGGAGCGCAGCCTGGAAGTCTCAGTTCCCCACAGGCTGCTGCTGGCTCACCCCAGCCTGGCAATCCTGGTGAGGGAGTGGGGAGCAAGTCAGCACATCCTGCAGCCTCATTTACCTCTGCTTTCTCCATTATCATGTCCAGTATGATCTTCAAAGCCCTCAGTTTCTGTCCTGCACATAACAGCCTTCAGAACCCCAAACCATGTTTATGTGAGGCTGGCATCAAGGATGGACCCAGGGTGTGGATGACACTCATAAGCACAACAGCACAAAGCAGAAAGTCCTGAGGAAGGAGCCCACAAGCCAGGCAGGAGCACAGACTGAAAGACAAACATCTGGGAGCCCAAAACACAGGCTAGGGACAGAGTTCAGCAGCCCACAGCTCAGTCACTACTGATGTCAGCATGGGACTGCAGTAGCCCACAGGACAATTTGTCTCATTGTGCTCAATGCCTCTACCTTCAATAAATTCTCCCCATCCCCACACGGCAACCTCAGGGCAAGGGGGCTCACACCCTCACCCACTTCCTCCAGCACAGGGTCACCCTTGAAGGGAGAGGCACTGAAGGTTGACTGTTCTTGGTTCTCTGCAGGACAGGCAGCAGGGGAGGATCATTAGTTTGGCTTTTTCCTTCCTGGCCAACTTCTCAGTCTCTGTACCTCCACGTCCTTGGATTTCTGCTTTTAATTACTGGATCTTAAATTTTATTGGTTAAGGGTTTGAGAAGCACAAACCAAGCTCCCACTGAAAACAAAGTGAAGCACTGAACCTTCCTACAGGCCTTTTCTATTACATCCACCTGCCTGGGTTCCTCACAGCAATAAAATAACTCCTTTTCCCTGTTAGATGTGCTGGAAAGCATCTTCACTAGCAGCCCAAGCCCTGGAAGAGCTTGCTTTAAGTCTTGGCCAAGCCATTGAATCAAAGCAGCTTGAGAGGCAAGATGAATTACACATTCTCCTCTCACCTTCTCTGACTCCAGTGGCTCTCACAGCCTCTCCAAGCAGCAGCAAGTCCTGCAGCAGGGGCTAAATGGTCACAGGAGTCTCTCTACCTCACTTGGGCTCTCCCTGCATGGTTCTTCAAGGCTGGCTCCCACTCCTTCCACGAGTACACACAGCACCTGGTACTAGGTCTCTAGCCCGAGCAGGGGCTTCTTGCTACCACTGACAAATAAATAACCACGATTAGCTCCTCTAAATGAGCATCCCATCTTCTAATAAACATCGTAAAAAAGAAGAAATGAGCCTTAATTCACTTTTATTGTCACAACTGACATGTTGCAAGATCTTAATTGGACTGAAAAGAGTTTCCAGTAAGGAGATGCTGTTTAACTAACTCATTAGCAGCAGCCTGACAGAGAAGGATGCTCCAGTTTTAGGAAGGGGAAAAGAAAAAAGAGATCCCACTGATTCCCCACCTGCCCATGCCCCAGACAGCCTCAGGAAGGAACACAGTAAAGAATCTCTTCTTTACCTCAGGCACACAGCAGTGTGCAGCACACACCCATTCAAACATCTGCCCTGTGTTCCCTTCTACCAATCAAGAATGACACCAAAAAGGGACCTGTGGGCAGCTACCCTCAAACTGAAAATATTTGAGTCCTTCACAGTACCCATTCCTACGTGCTACCTACATATTCAAAAGTTCCTGAGCAACAAGGGCTTCACCTCATCTCCAAAACTGTTTCCACCCTGGGGTTCTCACAAGGTCTTGGGATGCAAGGTAAGGAATGTAGTTCCTCCTCTGTCTCCCAACAAGCAGAGGGACTGCTTTGCCTCACCTATAGAAGAAATATATTAACCCAGAGATTGATAAAACATCACCCCAACAAGGCAAACTATCCAGCAAATTCTGAACCCCAGGGACAGGAAAGGAAAACGCTGCGCAGGTGTCACAGTCAGCCCAGCATCAGCTGCACCCCAGCACCTCTGACTCAGACAGACAGACAGCTCTGTGCCAGTTGTTCCACCCAGCAGATCTGGAGCAGCGCCTGGCTGGTTTACTCCAGCTCTCTCTGTCCCAATGCAGATAAATTTAGTTTTCTGCTCTCGCTGCCTGGGGAAGAGTAGGGAGGGGGAGCTGACATCTTTCAAATGAGACCTTAAAAATAAGCTGTCTGCATGTCTGGACGTTGAAGAATCCCAGGCAAAGCTTTGCCTGGATAAAAGAGCTCGTTCCAGCACCCTAACCAGGCTGTACCCTAACCAGACTGCTCCCAGCCAGAAACAGCTGCAAGCATGACTGGCATTTCTTGCTACACCCAGGGTGCTCTAGGGGTGCCACCACGCTGTGTGCCACGTACACATGCAGTGACAGCCCCTGAGCTTCCTTTCTTTAGCTCTTCACAGAGATCTGGAGGACAGGAGCCAGAGCTCCTGAATAAAAGTCCAGATTGCCCATTCTCCATAACTGTCACCCACTCCGGTCACTAGCCCAGCTTCCCTCCCAGAGACACTTTCCCTAGGGCTGAAAGCTGCTCTGTAAAGGCAAGTAAGCATTTGATAAAGAAAATAACAGGATTAATAAAACCATGTGTTTGTACAAGGAAGCTTTTGCTCTGATGTTTAGTGCTGCAGTATGTTTTGACCTACTATTGCAAGACTCAGCTACATCTTCCCTCCTTCCAAATGTGACAGAAGGCAAAAAGGAAGCCACGGCTGATGCTGCAGAGCCCTGTGCTGGGATTCCAGCTGACAAAGAACCTCGGCAGAGCCGCCCACACAGACACACGGATTAAACCCCACACCCTCTGCTCTCCTGTCACCTGCAGGAGAAAATGCATGGGGACATACACATATACACACATACAGGCCTGATTCTCCACTCAGACATGCAGTGAAACACCAGTAGCTTCCAACACAAGGAGATACACACCCCCGAGATGATATACTTCTTAATGAGGGCTGACATTTACCAGCTACCACAGGAATCCTATATTACCCGGAATAAAACTTACAGACAGAACCACCCCTGCTTGGACAGGGCCAGTAGCAGTGGACCTCAAACCCACCCAACACTTATGAGGAGCTGAGGTTAGCAAGTGGCATCTGCTCTTGTGTGGCATTCAAGGGGAAGATCCATGACTCCAAGTGGCCAGTGTTGTACAGTCTCTCTAGCCTGTCTGGCTACTATACAACCCTGTTGGCTTGTCAGTTCTGTGCTGATACAGAGGGAAAAGGGGCTCTAAGCACCACTATCAGAGGCTTGCAGAGTGATAAAGACTCCAAAAAGCACTGAGATCTCACCTGGGATCTCACCCAGGACAGGACTAAAACTCCAAGGTTTGTTCCAGAGAGTTTTAGCACAGGCAAGCTCTGAACCACACACAAACCGGGTGCATTTCTGCAGTGGACTCCAAACCCTCACTGGACATGCCCCATCTGATTTACTACTGCTGCCATGGAAGGTGGATTTATTTCCAAATTTAATAGCTGCCAAATCAATGTGAGAGTGTTCACATGGGGATTTGCCACAAGCTTTTGTTAAGCCAGGGCAGGACTTGCACGCTGAACAACCCTTCCCTCGAGAGGAAGGGGTGGCCTCGCTGCATCACAGTGTGGGTTGCTCATTAGGTATCACTCTTGCCTAAATCCAGTGGTGATCCTCTTTGGAGCTGGTCCTTCACCTTTCAAAGATGACACAGTGACAGGAGACAAGGAGCTGGCAAGGAAAAGAGGACTTCCAAACTTCAACCTCAGCTTGGCATGCAGGGCACATGGTAGTGGGTTTATTTTTTCAGCAAGCAAGTTTCCTTTCCTCCAATCAACTCTGAGGCAATAAGAAGTGGGTTTCAACATGGCATAAATCTGTCAGCAGCATATCAAGGCTTCAGAATAGCAAGGGCATAGACAATTGTCCAGTAGAAAAGGAAGAAAAAGGTCAGAGCAGTAACTCTTGCAGTATTTGTTCCACAAACAGAGAAGGTTTACACAGCTTTTCTGGGCAATTATAGGGCAGGAAATAAATCTCAACAGAAACTCATCTTCTTCTCCCTCTTTTTGCAGTTGAATCTCTTTGCCTCCCGCCCCTTGCAATGTCCCCAAAATGCTTTGCAACAAGATGTCAGTTACACAACCCAAGGCTAAGCCCCAAGAGCCGGTGGAGAAGTGTATTAAATTTAATAGCATTGCTCCAGGTAATCTATGACCACTTATAATCAATTGTCCATGCCTGCTGCAGCATGACTGGAGCCATTTTCCCAGGCTGCAGGTACAGGAGAAAGCTCCTGCACAGGCTGGGAGCAAGTGGTCTCATGGCCTTGAGAGGCTGAGGGACAGCCAGGCAGCTCATCTCTGCTGCCACACTCCTGCAAAGCCAGAGCCCAAGGTCTCCTGGGGGATTGGAAAGCCCAGGCAGGACCACGCCAACCCCAAAGAGACTGTCATCTGTGCTAGGGGAAAAACAAGGAGGAACCAATCTCTCTCCTTTGGCATCAACTCAAGGATGCAAGAAAAGGATCACTGTCTGTTTTATGCAGAGGGAAATGATGCACAGGGAGATAGGAATGATTTCTCCTCTGCTGTGGCAGAGCTGGGAAATGATCGGCATCTCCTGCAGCCTCTGAAATCCAGTACCCCTTCCACACTTTGTAGCACCAGCATCATTCCACTGCTCAGGAGCAGCTCCAGGCTCCTCCACAGTGCTGAGGGGGAACATGAGCAGCCCTGGGCAAGGGGCCGGGCTGGGAGAGCCTGGCGAGGCAGAGGGGAGAAGGAGGGGATGGAGTACAAGAGGAGAGCTTCAGGAGCAGGGCTTGCTCCTCCCATCCTTGCCGTACAGGAAGGAAACGCTATCACACCCATCTCAACACTTCCTTAGTAGAAGCGGTAGGAATTAGCTGAAGAGGAGACTGCCCCAGATCCCAGGTCAGCTGTTGTCACCACACCAGCCAAGTTCAGGCAAGATCTGGGTCTAGCCTCTATTTCTGGTCCACAGAGTAAACCCAGTTCTCCCAAGATGAGGGTACACTTAGATTCATAAAACCCCAAGGAGCCACAATGAGTAGAAATGGCCCAGACTTTTGCTGAATATGGTGCTTGCCTTCCCCCTGCTCAGCTCTCTGGGGGCCTTGGCAAGGGGCTGAATTTTGTTGCTAGCTTCCAGGAGGGCTGTAATAGGGAAGAGTTACAGAACCCCAGTCTACACGTGCTGCATTTCACAGCTCCCAAGAGCAGGAACACATCCCTGGTTTTCTGAGTCTTCCTCTCCTCTTCTTGACCCCAAATGGGTGGAGTCCATGATAAAACGTGGTCAGAAGCCAAGTGAGGTCAGCCCCAAGCTTGAAGCAAAGCTATCAAGTGCAGCCAGTGAGGGACAGCAGCCTTCAGGCTCCCTCCATCTTTCTCCCTTGACACTTAGATGGACAAAGAAAGTACCTGTCACGTTGGCATCCAGGAGAGAAGAAAAACATGGGCACAGCTTCTTAGGTGTGGTCTCCACAGCAGGAGCCCTGGGAAAGGAGGAGGGTATTGAGCCCAGGATCCCCATCACTCAGGCAGTGAGCAGAGCAAGATGCACAGAGGAGGTGACAGCAAGTGACAGCTCCAAGTGTGCAGGAGAAATTACAGTCCTCTCTCCAGCAACATTTTCCTTTCCTAAGCTCTCCTCCACCCAAAGACAAGGCCCTAGTCCCACACAAGCAGCCTCCGCACATTGGGAAGAGTAGACCCCCTGTCTGCATCCACAAGCACACATAGAAAACTAGCTGAGCTTTGTCACAGCAAAGGACATCCACCTCCTCCAAAATCCCTGCTACTTCCCTGACCAACAGGCAATTGTCCGAGCAATCAATCCTGAGCCGATTTCATCACGTGGCAGGGAAGGACAGCCAGAAACTGCTGTCCAGCCTGCTAAAACCGCTGGTCCCCTTAAGGTCACAAAATTCAAGCCACTTTCACTGAGGAAGCGATAAGAGGCAGCGGGGTGCTAAGCTTCCACTTCAGCCCAGCGTTAATCTCGGGGCTTCTCCAAAGCCTGGCACGAAAGGGATCCATGGAGCTCGCCTGGGAAGCAGTTGCTGCGCTCCTGAACAGAAACACTGCCATCTAGAGGCCCATTGCCCTGCCTGGGAAAGGGGTTCTGAAAACCTGGGAGGAATTTCCATACTCCCCAGGCACCTGTGCGGAAGAGAGCTGTCAGAAGGGACAGGGAACCTGAGGCTTGGGAGCGCAGCACGGGCCAGACTCCAGGAGATTTCAGTCATCATTACTCAGAGAGCTTTAAGGGATACTGCAACACTTGGCTCTTTCTTTTTTCCAGACTTGGCCAGAGCTTGAGTGACAATTGTTCCTTCTGCTTTGGGGTGTTTGAAAGCTTGTCTTGCCCTCAGCAACCCACTTGCAGAAATGTGAGCTGGGGAAGCTTCTTTACACCCTTGGGCAGACCATCCTGAGGGGACTGTCCTGTGGGGAGACACCAATGCAGCATCACTGCAGTGCCTGTGAAATGGAAATAGGTGTGAAAGCACCCAGCTCAGCCAAGGATCTCAAAGTCTTTCTGCACACAAGAAAGTGCCAAACACCCAAAGTCCTCTGTAAAGGCAGGCTCAGATCCCAGCAGATCCCACCACTTCAAATCAGGCCCATACTCCTCAGCAGCCACATTCTCCACAACATTTTTTGGCCCATGCTGCCCTCCAAGTCAACAGCCTCTCACCTGCTGCTGCCTCTATCACACAAGACCAGAGTGGCTCATCTCCAGCACCTCCTCATCAGCAGAGGGAGGCAGGTCCTCCACAGAGGAACACAATTTAGGCAATGAACACATGGGACACTTGCAGGGTTGCCTACAGTGTCCTCCACTGGTGTGTGCAGTGCTGCAGAAACAACACCCACCCCAAAACACAAGGAAGGGGGAGAGCATGGCAGCCTCTACCTTTGCCAATGATACATGAACCAGCAGCCAAGGCCCAGCATTGCTCCTGTGGCTGAGATGGTGGCCTCCACAGAACGGGCAAGCTGGACAAGAAGCTGGGTAGGTCACAGGGGAGATGATGAGCCAGGGAATTCAGGTGAGGTCAAAGCTAACATCCTCATGTTAGGTAAACTAAGGCTGGCCCACTGAAGTCACTGGTGTAGACTGGATTGTACCAGTGATGAACAGGAGCTGGAGCACGCAGCCTTCAAGCTGACAAAACCTCTCAGCCCTACAGAGCAGCCTGCAATCAAGATGTAGCTCTCTAGCACTTCACTGGTCTCACCCTCCAAGATCCCCAGCAATAGCGCTACACAGTCACTGCCACATACAGAATGGCCTGGACTGGACCCCCTAGCCCCATGGTGAGTGCACACCCTATTGTGATCTGCTGCCACAGTGGTGGGACACGCCAGCGCTCCCTCCACCTTTGTAAGCTCACCTGGGAGCATCAAGCACATCCTCAAACCCAGACCAGTGCTTAGTCAGAAAGCTTTTGTCAGCAAAGATTAATTTTTGTGGTTTGCAGGTTTCTACCTGAGCTACCTTGGAGCTTGAGCTCTCTGGAGAGGAAAAGAAAAGATAATAAAATCCCCTGAATGTGTGATCAGAAAGGAAGCCTGATCAGGTGTCCTGCAGTCCTCTCACGTTTTTAAACTGGTGAATCACTGGAACTACTAAAGAAAAGAAAAATCACCTAGCCTGAGCCCTGGAAATCTCATCTGGGAAGGTGAGAAACTAGAAAAACACACTTGAGCACAGGTTTTGAAAAGAAACCACTCCTCAGTCTTAATTAGGGCTTGTCCAGATGGGGCAGCCATTAAGGTGCTTGCACAGGGAGCTGTGGTTAGTGTCCACTAATGGATGAGTAAGAAGACACCCCGGGATTTAAGCTACCGGCGCCTCCGAGGACTGATTGAGGGGAGGCTTCTTGGCAGCTCTCTTCCTCTCCTCCACGGTCAGCAGGCTGGTGATGGATGTCTGAGTCCCAGCCCTCCTCTCCCACAGCACATCATTTGATTTGCCGCAGACGCGGGGCCGGAGGTCCCCGGCAGCGCTTTGCATGCCAGGAGAGGTCACCGTCTCTTTGAATAACGTCTTCTTAGAGTGCCAAGAAGTGACATCAAGCTTTGCCCCCTGCCACCCCCCTGGCATCACAGGGATGCTAGTCAGAGTAGGGGTGAGAGGAGGCACGTTCCCTGCCGTCTCTGCCGCCCATGCATGATTTATACCTGCTGTGTCAGGCGGACAGCAATGGCACACGCTGCCTCCCGGCACCGGCGGCACGGCTGGCAGAGATGGATGGGGATACTGCTCCGCTCCATGCCAGCCCAAGACTTTCTCCATGCCCCCTCCACAGAGGGCTTGCCCAAGGTAGATTACTGTTAGTATTCAGGTGTTTGATGGGAGAGCATATCCTGGGATGTCACTCTGCAAGAGGCCACGTTGGACAAGCCAAAATGCTGAAAAGATTCGCTGCTGAGGTCCTGAGACAATATGTCAGCCAGCAACATGCTGACACAAGAGACACAGATCACATGAAAGGCACTTGCATTCCTTTATTCCTTCCCCCAAACTTGTGTCTCTATCCCAGCACAGGCTTGCAAGCCTGCCTTCTGCTCTCTGACCCTGCTTTGATAGGCACAGCTGGTCCACAGACCAGCAGGTCAGACAAACAAGGGATGGCACGTTGCTCTCAGAGCTAGATACAAAGAGCTGAAAGACATAACAGACAGACCCAAACACAGAGGGAGTCAGCACTGTGAGCAAGGACCCCTGACCCCAGGTCTTGGTTGGAAAGCTCCTCTTCTCCCAGCATTTGCAGTTTCAAGTTGCTAAGTGGCCTTACTTCAAAACAAACTGAACATCTCACAACAGGGTAGAGGCTACAGGTGTGTTTTCTCCTCATTCCCCTCCAAAACCCACCTTCACCGCTGCTTACCAGCTCAGACACGAACACATGTGAGCAGCCTCCTACAAACATCACAGATCTCTCTAGAACCATTTGATATTTATGGTGGTATCTCCACCAAACTCTCCAACCAGCAGGATGATGCAGGACTTGAGGGCATCACTGCGAAGCTCTCAGCCTGAAATTACAAACAGTGTCCCACCATTGGGTCACTGATGACAAAATCTTCCAGCACTGCAGCCAGCTGGGACCCTCAGCAATTTTCAGCTGCAAAGTCAGCATTTAGACAGGGCTGCTGCTGCACTCCCAGCCATGAGCTGGAGATTTAAAAACCACACTCTAGACAGGGAAGCTCCGGGGTGGGTGGCAAGGGGGGGAAAATGTTCATTGGTCCTTGGCAGAACAGCAGGGCAGCACCAGCAAACCCTCGGCTTTGAGGGCAGAGGGAAGCACTGGCAGCTACAAATTACTAATCAATGTCGAGTAACAACAACAGCAGCTAATAAGGAAGGGCTGATCAGCTTACTATGGCAGTAATTATTCCTGACACCAGCCCTCAGAAGGAGCATCCAGCCTTAGCACACTGTCTACCATGATGTTAACCCAAGATAACTAGAGAAATTTTGTGCTGGAAAAAGGGAGGGGGAAGAGAAAAAACCCTCAGCAATTAGCAAGACTAGTGGTGCTAATTACATTGTGAATGGTGTGCAGGCTTTGTCAGAGCTCACTTGAGACTTCCAGGTGATGCCAGGGAGGGATGAAGTGCCAGCACACCTTTTCATGTGACAAACAATTCTGGCACCTGGTTATTTTTGAAAACAGCACAACTCTGCTGCTGACACTGAACCTGGCACACATCCTTTGCCATTACTGCCTGAGGAAAAGCCTCTCACCTCCATAGTGTAGTAGAGCTACAGTTCAGCTTCATATCAGTAGGTGGTACTGAGCCCACCTAACCTGGGTACAGGACCAATTCAGGATGAGATACAGCCAGCACAAGAATAGAAATCTTAATTTACCAACATGTCTGAGGTGCGTATGTTCAAAGTTCTGCATTCACCCACAGCTGCACAGGATCCTGCAGCGACAATGCCCTGCAGTGCTGCAGCAGCCCAGGCACAAAGGTCCCCATCACTTCCAGCACAGTCACCAGTCCTCCTACTGAAGAGGAGTTTCCATCAGCACCCCTTCACCAGCACAGGAAGAGTTACTGCACCCAGCAAGGGTACCAGAGTGAATGTGTAAACACGCATGTGCTTCCCCCATGCGCTTCTTACACATAGAACAGGTGAGAAGAAAATCTAACGGCCCCCAAGGCTTGTGATCGCACACACTCCTCACTCACCTCTCTCCCAAGCAGGCATAATTAAAGGCAGCGTTTTCTTGCACCCTTCATTCGAGGGGGCTGACAAATTGCTCTCTCAGCAATGGTGTGTGTTTTATAGAGGTGAGCTTCTCAGAAAGGCAGCTGCCTCGGGATGCGGGTCACCGCAGTCAGTGGCTCACGGAATCACGAGTTCTGCAAGTCCAGAGACGAATGAAGAGGTTGCACCTTTCCTCCACACAGATCAATGCAGTCACAGCAGCAGCAAGAGCTGCTGGAGCCTGTTCAGACCTTATCCTCTCTGGCTCTGCCTCCTCCTCCAAGACTCACAGGCCCTGGCACCTTACACAGGATGGGGACTTTACCTTGGCCATGGGGTCTTCACGGAAAGCCAGCCCCCTGTCAGGACTACAAACCAGTCTGGTGAGATCCAGCAGTTCAAGAGACAGTGGAGGTGCCCATTAGCACTGTGTTTCTGGCCTATGAACTTCGCAACACTTCCCACAGGGGAGTCCTACACCTCTCCCTCCCTTTCCAGGGTGTTCTGTGCCAGCCCACCCTTCCCATCCTACACACAAAGCTGTCATAAAGTCTACAGTCCTAATACAGGGCAGCATCAGCGGGACATGGCCACCAGCCCTTGCACAAACAAAATCCTATTACAACAGAGATCCTGATTCCAGCCTTTATTTACAGAAATTATTACTACAAAGGACCCTGAGGGAAATCACATTTCTATGCTGCATACACTGAATTCATCATTGCTAGGTAAGAAGCCTCATAGTGTTTTGAGACACACCGAGATGCAAATAACATCTGCGTTGTATGTCATGGAGTGGGAGACAAAAGGGAAAAAGAACAACCACAGCCTAAGCCATCTCAGGAAGAGAGAAAGGGAATGGCATGTGTGTTTCTTTTGTCCAGCCCAAGGCAATTTTTACCCTCAAGGTGCACTAAATCCTTTGTGCCACTCGATTAAATTTACAGCTGACCTAAGCACAGATTGTTGTTCTGCCAAAAAAGAGCAGTCCAGACTCGGAGCTGTCCACAGGGTGAATGGCCAGGGCCCTGTGCAGACATCTGGGCAGCCCAAGAAGGGCAAGGAAGGGAAAAGAGGAGGGAGATGCTGCAGGGCTGGAACAGTTTGGAATTGCTACCATGTGCAGCATCATGAGCCATGCCAGCACTGACACCAAATCCTGTGCTGGAGCATCTACTTTCAGGTGAGGGAATACAGATGAGGAAGGGGAGCAAATCCCCATTGCATCCTCCTGAGATGCCACATTTGAACAAGCAGGGAAAACAAAGGCATCGAGCACCTGGGGCACCCTCCCACCTGCAACTCATGCATGGCCCAGTGACGCTCAAACATCAACACGGTCCAGCAGTCAGAGCATTCCCCTGTCACAGACCTTGACTGGTTGATAGAAGCAAAGAGGGAAAAGGATTGTGATGTCCAACAGGGAACAGACAGGTCTTCCTGCGGCACATCAACCTGTCAGATGCACACTGTTCAGGCACACTGGAAGGAAGGAGGAAGAGGAAAAAGAGAAGGCATCTGACCTTACACAAATTTACAGGAGCTGCTCCTAAAATTTACCAGTGCAAAGCAAGCAAGGCATCGGAGAAGGGGAGATGAGGTCTCTGACACTGCAGTGTAGGTACCATAGCACTGTAAGGGTTATAAATCAGAGCATTGACACCAGACTGACTGTATGGATCACACCAGGCACCATCAGAATCACACACACCTGCTACAGAGAGACCTTCTCCAGCAGAAGGGTGTCACTTGCACTGCAGATACATGTAATAACAACCCATCATCACTTTGCTGTACACAGCCAGAAATGTTGACTTTAATGCCAGGCCAAGGATGCTCAACGCCTGACCTGCACACATTCCCAAGTGATGTTTCTTCAGCTATTCCCATCCACCTAGAAATTATTAATCCCATCCACTTGAAAGTATCACCCCAAGGTGAAGCTCCTGTGTCTCAACATCATGAGGAAAGCAAATCCTGACAACAAGAGGAAGATCCCATCAGTTGACACCAACGGGTGAACGTGACAGTTCTCCAGGAGGGAGCCAAGAGAAATGGTGTTGCTCAGAGACAGCCTAGGTAGAACTGGCACATCACAGAGGGGACATCAGCCCAGGGTGCAAGCCCAAAGACTGTTTCTGGAAGTCTGGTTCAGAGGCTGGAACCAAACCATTCCTTTTTTGTGTCCTCAATCAACTCATCTCTCCTGCTGCTGTCTCCACCAGAAAGGGAGGCCATGGTCTTCCTCACATCTAAGGATCACAACCAAGGCAGAAGCCCAGCCAAGGCAGGGTAACACAAGGGTTGGCCCCTGCAAAGCTGTTCATCAGTATTTCAAGGTGAATCTGACAACACAGCTGGTTTCCTAAGTGTTAAGAACATGCTTCACTCCAGCCTTTCATCTCAAGCAACACGCAGTGCCAAAGGGCAGCTTGCCAAAAGCAAAAATCACATGCAGGACGAAAAGCATCACCCCTGGGAAATCTGCATCCAAGGAAGGCTGGAAACCTCCCCCCCAAATCTGACAGAATCCGAATCCCTCCCCTGCTGAGACAGTCTCTTTCAATTTCTTCAGTGGATGTATTTCACGCCTCACCTGCAGAGCGACTGTTTCCTGGTGAAGGAGGAACCATGGAGAAGTTTGAGCACAGCACAAAGCCAAACCTGGATTGTGTCCCTTTTTTTTTTTTTTTTACCCTTTCACCCCCTACTGAGGCATGTTAGGAGTGAGATTTCAGAGAGCCCAGCAATACTGTCAATGCCTGAGCCCCCTGCCAGCAGCCCTGAGCTGGCAGGAACAATGCAGCCTCTTGGGGAACCCTTCCTGCTTGTTCTCTCCTCACAGCACAATCGGAGGCTAAACTCACACTCCAACAACAGTGCTGTGGATGAGTCATGCTCGCTGCTGTCAGCTGGAATGATTAAGGATGAAATGGCATCACTTATCAGCAATAAGGTGGCTGCAGGACCACTGAGACAGTCACAGATTGGGACTAGGAAACAGAGCCCAAAGCAGGGACTTTCTCAAAAGACCCAACCTTTTGTCCAACTCCTACACAAAGCTCAGCATTACTTCAAAGCCTAAAACCAACTTAAACTTATCTGCTTGCAGAGACAGCAGCTGGCTCTTGCACATGCCTATGGAAGATAAAACTTTCTAGGGGCTCAGTGATAATTTTAGGACCAAATTGTGTCAAGTTTTTAATGTTTTCAAGTTGGGAGTCAGGGTCAACAGAAGTGGGCTCACAGATCATAATGGCTCTGACTGATCACTGCCAGCTCTTGGCTGGCTGCCTGGTTAAAACTTGGATTACTCCAATGGGAAGCTGACCCTGATTTAAACTCAAGCCCACATTTTACAGCTTCACATTGCAGCTGCCAGGCTCTCCCTGACATACCTTGTTTATGACATTGCTGTTTCCTCTCACATTTCTGGTGAGCCACCAAGAACAGGGGCATTAGCAAGATCTTGTAGCTGACAGGTCTAGGACAGCAACCTCTAGCCAGGAAACCAGTGTGATACATTAAATAGCTGAGCAACTAAACCCACTGGCTAAAATTACTTGCAGCAGAACATCAGTCCTGTGGGGAGGTCTCCCTAAGCTAGCCCATATTAGTATTTATTAATAATAATACCAATATCTTTCCACTCACACACATTTCCCTCAAGATGCAAAAACAGGAAACCCATTGAAAGAAAGAGCCACACAAAGTAATAGATAAGACATTTCAAGGGCACCTCCACAGCTCCCAAAGCAGCCCCTGAAGTAGCCCTTGGCCTGCAAGACAGGTGCCTGTCATGACTCACCAGCATTTCCACCCCTGGAATTTGAAACGTAACAGATTAGATGATCTTTAAGGTCCCTTGAAACGCAAACCATTCTATGATTCACAACAGAGTGGGTACACAAGAGATCACCTCTTGCCCAAATATATATAATTTTGGTTGACAGCTGTAATGGACATCAGAGCCTTGCTCTCCATGGGAGATTTGGCTGGAGATCACCTGCAGATCAGCTGTCTGACTGGAATATAAAGGCAGGCATTGGCACTGAGAATGCTCGGTGCTTCAGGGATTGAGAGCTGATGCTTCCCCAAACGGCCAAGTAAAGCCGATAAAGGAGCTGTAGGTTGATTTGATGATTTAATCAATAAGATAATTATTTTAATTCAATAGTTTGATACAAAGCCACTTCCTTTCTGTTTGATTTAACTGCATTACAGAATTTTCATGGCTGAGTTGATCAAATACATAAAATAGCAAATTTGTGCTAATTAATTAAAATTAGATGTATTTTCCTTAACCGTGAATTGCAGAGGCCCAAAGGCTGAGAGCATTATCATCCAGCAACCACATCATGACTGCCCATAGATTTGCATCTACAGTCACCACACAGCCAGAATTCATCCAAAATGCAGGACAACTGTACCACAAGGGGACCTGGCAGAGAACAGAGATGCAGGTGCATCCACATCCTTGACGTGTGGTCATCTACACTCAATAGAGATTACCACTTCTGGTAATGGAGTAAAGAAGGATTCATATCAGGTATGTAGTTGTTTTTCATTTACAGGAAAGAGGAGTAAAGTGTCATCCTTCAGGAGGGTGGAAGGCTTTAGGGGTTCACTTTCAGCCTTGTACCCCCAAGGGGACACCAACTAGAGAAGCCAGTCAGCAACACCACCACCACCACCCCTGCCCAAAGCTATGGTGAGCCCCATCCCTACTATTACTGCCCCAGAGAACCACTGCAAGAGGGAAACAAAAAACAACAACAACAACAAAAACCCACTACTAATAGTCCCCTAGAGAATCACTGTAAGAGGGAAAAACTGATGGCAGCCTCTACCTTGTTAGACTGCAGGGCATTCCTCCCCAAGGCAGGGAGCAAGTATTCTTCACTCTCCTTCCCACAAAGGTGCTCCACTGCTCCTGTTGCTGGGCAGCAACATTTGAGAAGGCAGACTGAAGATGCTGGGGAGAGTGGAGGTGTCTGCAATGACCTTTGGTTTTTTTGCTTTTCCCTAGGAAGGACAAAAAGCACACTCCCACACTCCTGCCTGCAACTATATCTCTACAGTAATTCTCAGTGCTACCACAAGCTGCTTTCAGGCTGGGTTCTTTCTCCTCCCTCCTTCTCCACTTGAAAATCTGCTAACCCCTGACACTGCCAGGAGAGATGCAGTGAAGGCCATCATAGGTCAGCCTTCTTCAAACAATTGCAGGCCTTCTTGCCAGGTTCCTCTCTGGGTAATACCATTCCTCCAACAAGGAAGAAAAGACTCTAATTAAAAAGACCTGGACAGCAACCCACCAGCTCCCACTCCTGCCCTGATCAATGAAGCCTGCTAATTAAAAGCAGTTGACCTGAGCAAAGAATGGCTTGGAGGAGATTAGCCCAAGGGAGACAAGATTTAAGAATTAAATTACTTGAATGGTCTGTTTCATTTTATTTTACAATCCCTGTTCTTCTTCCTCCCCCACACAGGTAAATGGTTGCTTTGAGGACTCAGTCCCAATTTGTAAGAGCAAAGGAGCACAAAGTACGGTCCTGCTGTTTAATTCACTGTCAAACACCACAGGCTCAGTGCTTGGGGCTGTCGGAGCAGCTGCTCTGCCTGATCACCAGGTGACAACTGAAAAATGGCCAGGTGGCACCTAATTTCTGCAGTTTGATTAACTAGTCCTTTGCACCCTGCCACATCAACAGGCCTGGGGACAAACACCCGCGCACTGCCTCAGACACTCAGTCTGACTCCACAGCCAGGCTCTCACTGATGTATTTACCTCTGCCTGAAACCCCCAGGAGATTTATATGCCCAGCAATCACAGGGAGACAATCACCACCCAAAAGTAATAGTGCTCAGATGAGGCCCTGGCCTGACCAGTGACTCACTGGTTTGAAGATCCCACCACACAGGGCTATAAAGCAGGTGAGAGTCCTAAGGCAAACTGACATGCAGCAAACACACCCCGTCTCACCTCTGGGATCTTGCAGGATGCACTGGGATGGCAAGGAAAGCTCTCTCTGGAGAGCTCTCACATCTAGTTTCCAAGGCTGCTCTGCCCTGCTCACATCAGTGGGAACTGCAGGAGCTCAGCACCTCTAGAAACTCTGTTAATAAGAGGCAAATCAGAAGAATGTAACGCTTCCTTGCTTCAGGAGAATTGGGTGGAAACGTGAGGGGTTTTCCCCATACAATTAGAAATTCCAGGGCAAAAGTGAAACCTTCTCCTTCAACCACCAGTATTCAAGGGCCTTCACCACAGAATAACTTAAAGGGGATTTGCACAGAGAGAAAGAATATTCTTGGGAGAAACAAGAAAATCCCAAGCGTTTGGTTAGGAAGCTTATGTACGTTCCACACACAATCCTGGCATTCATTTTCTTTTTTAAATCACTGTCTTGGAGCTGAGAGGAATAAATCCAAGAGCAGGAGTGATGGCAGTCCTATTTGTGTAACTTATTAATCCACTGCCCTTTTTTCTCTGGCATGTCATTTATTTCCTCTTTGCCTCTGATGTGCCTGCAGAGCCCAAAGTGTCCCCCCATACTCTGGACTGTTGATACCAAACCTTCAGAGCATTTCAGCTTTCATGATTATTAGCCCCCCATGATTATTCTCTTTACTTTTCTCCTTCAGGCAGCCTGCAGCAACTTGTTTACCATTTTTCAACCAGCACAGCTGGACACACCTAACAATGGACTGACCACCAGAGCAAGGCACTTTCTATTTCAGCTGCAATATCCAAATGAAATTAATACTCTATGGCTTCTTCCAGTCCCCTTAAAAAACACCCTGATTGCAGGGTGAGAAAGAAGTGATTGCATAGCATCTAGCAAAAGGAACTGGTCAAGACTTAGGACCCTAGGGCACTAAAATCAGAGAAAAAACCCCCCACAATATCTCCTTATGAATGCCAGCCAAAGGAAAAATAATTTGGCACCAGAAATCTAAACATAGCCAAGCCATCTCAGCGAGGCAGTAATTCATATTCCTCCCCACCAAGCAAAGTAGTGCATAGGCATGTAGCAACAGAGTTAAACCAGCAGCTGCTGCAAAACCAGAGATCTGCCTCTGAAGTGCCTTAGGTGCCCACAGACCTGATGGGGCTCACCAAGCCCTCACAGGGATGTCGTGGCTCAGGCATTGTTTCAGCTGCATACACAAAGATGTCTAAGATGCTATAATATGCTGTTACCCAGGCCTAGTTCCCCAGCTGCTGTCCCTGAAGTAATCCCATCATTTTTATTACCAGGAGGAAGCCTACAACAAACCCAACCACTTTTCCTTTCAAAGGGGAGAAAATTCATCAGAAGTGCAGCAAAACGTCCTCATGTGACTTGTGAAGCAAGAGATTTCTTTAAAGAAAGTCAGTCTCTCCAGCAACATCTCCCTCCTGCCCTAAGGAAGAGAAGTACAGGGAGGCATGACAAGAAGCAAAGCTGGATAGTCCATCAGAGGAAGGTGCCAAGGAGATGCAGTCCCTTCCAGCTACCTGGCTGAAATTCAAATGCTGGATTAGTGTCTCTGGCACACTTCTAACAGGAGGCAAAGGAGAGAAATGTAGTGCTTCCTTCCAGCCTTTCGGATCTACAAACCTCTCCCAGGCAGCAGACATTCCAGTCCACCTAAAGGAGGCTAGAATTAGAAATTAGACACATTTGTCATATAAAATTTCCAGATACAAGGAACAAAGCTGAATTTCTATGAGGCAGAGATGCTGTAATAACACTGTAGCAGCTGGGAACTCCAGTCAGGTGAAGGTCAGGGCTGCTTGGCGTCTACTACAGTCACAGGCCTCTTAGAAAACCAAAAAGAGCAAAGGACAAACAGTTCCCCTTGGCAAACTCGTTCCTGTCCAGCTGGATACGACGGGCTTTGAAGGCTGGAAACTCAGCAGGGCTGGCTGCAGCGAAACAGAGAGGAAAAGGGAGATATGGAAGAAGAAAAAGTTAATCTTCAAAAACAAAGTGGTTTTGTTCATCTGCTCTTTGGTCACCAAGTTAGCTCCAGCTGTGACTTGGGTCTGGGACTGAAAGGAGAACGCTAGCTGGGACACTAGGGAATTGGAGTCACTTATGTGTCTTCTTTGTACTGAGTTACAGCTCACATAAAAATGAGGGTGGCAAGCCCTGAAGGTGCCCTTTAGCCACATAAAGGGAAAAGTGCTGCAAAAGACAGACCTTGGTAAAACACGATCCAAATGGGGACACATTTGGCATCCCTCGGGGTAGGTGACAGCTGCACAGACAATCATCCTGACAGTGCTGGGCAGGGCTGGGGCTCTGCCTTTGGCCCACACCCATTCTGAGGGGGAGAACACAGGCAAGTGCAGGCATGCTCAGATTTGGCTGTGTCCTATTTCTCCTATCAAATCTCTGCAAAAGCAGCATTCTTCCACCTTCCCCCTTAGACATCTGACAAGGATCAGCAGCTGGAAGCCCCTTACCACTGCCAAGCCCAGCACCCAAGGACCTGCCATCTGTGCTCCAGCCTTCCTTTTGTACTGATTTGTTACGTTTTCGCCGTGATTGCGCGCCTCGGGCAGGCGACAGTTGCTCTGTGCAGGACTTGGAGGAGGGGAGTTTTACAGCTTGGCTGCTGCCAACGCACAGATGTTACAGGCTGGGTCACGGCAAGGTGCTAAAGGCCTTCAGAAATGTTGCAAAGCATTAATTATGTTCCTGCAGCTGTTCTTTAACCCTCATCCGTGTCTCCTTTCTTCCACGGGCTGCCAGAAAGACAACTGTGAACGGGAAATCAAAGCAGGAGGCTTTGAAAAGAAGTAAGGCAGAGTCTTTAAAGGTTAAAAGAAACAGCACTCTGCAAAGACAGAGCTTTTTGAAAGCTGTTTGTCCCTGCCACTTGCTTGGACACCTCCTCTTCTCCTATTTCAGTGCAGCGCTGAACTCCAACAGCATCCAAGGTGAAATGGAAGAGGTCACCCAAATCCTGACATTTCACAGAGCACATCTCAGCTTGAAGGTTGATCCATGAGCTTGGGAATACTTTGTCTCACAAGACTGGAGCAAGAAATGATTAGTGGCATGGGTTTAACCAACACTCCCATCTGTGCAGATCTAGAGATTAGGAGTTTCCCTGGTTTCACAGGTTTATGTGAACCTCTTGAAGAGAATCCAGAGGAAGGCCACAAAGATGCTTAAGGGGGATGGAACACCTCTCCAATGGAGATAGGCTGGGAGAGTTGGAGCTGTCCAGCCTGAAGAGGAAAAGGAGCCAGAGAGACCTTACAGCCTCTTCCCATGCTGAGAGAGGCTACAAGAGAGCTGGAAAAGGACTTTGGACAAGGTTCTGGAGCAACAGGAAGATGGGGAATGGCTCTAAACTGAAAGAGAGGTTAGATTAGATATTTGTAAAACATTCTACCCTGTGAGGGTGGGGAGGCCCTGGCACAGGGTGCCCAGAAAAGCTGTGGCTGCCCCATCCCTGGAAGTGCTCCAGGCCAGGTTGGACAGGACTCAGAGCAACTTGGTCTAGTGGGAAGTGTCCTTGCCCATGGCAAGGAGGTCGGAATGGGAAGATCTGTAAGGCCCCTTCCAATCCTAACCATTCTGTTATTCTGTAGTCATAAAAACCCCATTTTGCCCAGCTGGACCAGAGCCATGCTCAAAGAGACCAGTGACTAAACTGACCTGCAGAACCCAAGCTTGGACCTTCTCCCATCCCTGCTATGGAAGCTGGGGTTATGCCAAGTGTCAAGACAGCATTCTAGCAAGTTTACCTGGAACAGCTCTGGGAGATGTAGGAGCCCAGGTCGCCTGAACTCATCTCTCGTGTTTCAGTGCCCTTGACAGCCACCATGTGCCAGGGCTGGCAACAGATCCTCTGGTGCCCCTGCACAGGCACTTCTGTGGGCAAACATGAAGCTACTGCTGAGGAAGCAGATCCATGCCCACAGCATCGTGCCATTCAGAGCTGCCAGTGCAGGAAAGCAGTTAAGGAGGTCTGCACCCAGATTTGAGCCCTGCTGAACATCAGGACTAATGAATATCTACACACCACCAGGGCAGCCATTCTGGTGCTAAAATTGCAGCCTGCCTGGGGGGGCACCTCCATACCCCACAAACCAGAGGTTCTCAAGGGGAGAGTTTGTCCATTGCTTATCTTCAGACCAGCTGCAAAGTAAAGCTCTATCTCAAACATGGACACTCAGTAACATCTGCACGTGCTGGGCTGCAGCCGAGCCACAGGACCATGAGAGGGCTGATAAAACCCACCAGGCTCCTGGAAGGCCTCTCCCTCCCCTATTCCCTGTGCTTTAAGCTGCAGTCAAACAGAGCATAACTGCTTTTAAGACTAGCAGATGTGTTTCTGAATCTGGCCAGGCAGCTTGTGCTGGCGAGAGGGAACAAGATTGTCTCTGGAATCCTTTGTGCTGCAGCTCTCTGTGCACAATAGGCTCCCGCGCACTCGGAGGCTGAATAACTTTTTATGCTACAGATGAAGCAAGAGGGGAGAGAAAAAAATTAATACAGGCACAATAGCAAACAAACAGGCAGAGAGAGCGAGGTGATGGAAAAGCAGGCAGGAATAGCAACGCTGTTGTGCCCCGACACTCATTCCAAAGAGCATATCCCACGTTCAAAAAAGCATAAACTAAAAAAGAATAAGTTTTTGCCTGACATCTCTTGGACGTGCCTTCAGTCAGGGATCATTAGGACTTAGCACGCCGGCCAGGACTTGAACTTCTGCACAATGGCCCCAGACAGCTGCTGACACCCCCAGCTGCTGCTGGCACAAATGTTCACTCCTCTGCATCACTTTGGAGTGATGATAACTAAAAAAAAAGCCAAAACAAAAGCCCCAATGTCCAGGCCTTGAAAGGGAATCCACGACAGGATTAAGCACTGAACCCAAGGCCATGTAACACCCAACTGGGCTATGCTGACAGCCACAGGTGAAGGAGCTTCCTCCAGGTAGCTCAGGAGCCTCACCCCAGGTGCCCAAATAGGATACAATTCCTCCCACACCAAAGCAGTGAGCAATGGCTTTCTCCCCTTCCCTCTGGGGATGCCTGCCCCTGGGTATGCAGCCATTTCAAGCAGGAATGGAGATCAGCAGCATCACCCTAACAGTCCTTATACCCTGGGCTTGGGCTTGCCTTCCTTGGGCAGTTGTCCTAGAGCAGCCAAAGGTGGGCCAACATCAGATTCCCACCAGGATGTACCAACAGCCAAGCAAAATCAGATTAAAGGCTTTGCAGGAGCAGTTTCTGGGTTAAGATATTTCTGGACACCCCCATTCTGCCTAAGTATCGGAAGACAATGTTTTTCTCTGACTAATAAAGCTCCTCAAACCATGTGGCCCAGGCTGGCTATTTTAAAACAACATTCAGTAGAGACTTTTGTTTCTGACAGAATAATTTAACACCTCACTCTTGCTGAGTACTCTCACCCCAGGTATCAGAGAGGGTCAGAAAGGCTGTGCTGGGGAAAACCACAGAATCATTAAGGTTGGAAAAGACCTCCAAGATCATCAAGTCCAACAACTGATGCAGCAACATAACTCACATCACCTGTGATCCTGGAGCAGAAACACCTACCAGCCCAAAAGATCCCTCAGCAGGGACATGCAGAGAGGCAGCTTCTCCAGCAGCCTCTCCCAAACAGCAGCTTTCCTCTTTCCACTCCTTTTTCCAGCATTCTTTATTTATTTTTCAAACTGCTTCCCTCCTCTTCCCCCTCGACTCCAAATTCGAGTTATGTAAATTTTACAGAGGGGCTGACATCTGATGAAGATGATCCCATCGGTGTTATTGTCTGGCTGCCAGCTCCTGGGAAACAGGCAAGGCACGAGGGCGGTTGCTGTTTTTAACCAGAGGCCGTGTCTGACTCGAGCGTTAGGGGAGTTAATGAGCACTGTGCAAAGGGAGGGATGGCTGGCAGAAAGCAAACAGGGAAAGCTTTATTTTTACATTTCATTATTTTTATAAGAAAAATAAGCCTGGGACCTTAAGGGAGGCATAAAGGGGATTTTTAATTTTTTTTTTTTTTAATAGCAGAATCTGCAGCTGGAAGAACCTGCTGAGATATCCTGTGCCTAAATAGCAGGGAGGTGCCTGGGTCTCCTCAGAGGTTACCTTACTCTTCTCTAGGTTTCAACATCTTGTGAGTGTGTACACACACACTACAGCTCTAGGAGAGAGTCCTCCATGCCTTACTCCATCCTTCCAGCCCCATCCCACAGACAGGATGGATCTGCACAATTATCTTCTCTTGAGGGTCACAGTCTCCAGGCTGCCTCAAGGAGTCCAGGCAGGCTGGGAGCTCCCTCTCCAGCTCTAAAGCAGATTCTGGCCACTCAGTGGGTGCTCAGCCTCAAGCAAGTTGAAACCAAAACCAGTAGTCTCTAGAAAAGATGGATGGGGCCAGCAATCCTGACACTATTGCCTATAAAGCAACAGGGAAGAGGTTAAAAGAGAAGATTTATGGGCATATATCTCTGCCAGAACCACCAGGTGATCATGTGTACACATTTCTCTACTCTAAGACCTAATTTTCCACCATTTCCCTTGATTTGCTGTTCCTATTCTCCCATTTCCTTGATTTAAGGCCCAATTATTTCTTGTCCTCTTGCCAGTGAAACAAAATATTTCATAAGCACTCCTGCTGCCTCTCGCCACTCCCTCCCTCCTTTGGATGCTGGTTTCAATGCCTGACTCATGCTTCGTGTTCTCTAAAATTTAGAGTATTTTAGTGAACACCTAACAATGATTTTACCATTTTTCTCAGTGATACAAATGGGGTTTGGCACCAACTAGCTCGCTGTTGGAATTTAAGTGAGTCTGTGGCTGCCACAGCTCTGGCAAGTCTTTGCAAAGCAGCCCCTGGAGATTGTCACCAGGGCAAGATTTCATTGTGTCCTTCACAAGGGATGAGCCACAGATCCTGGGCTGAGTTGGAGGTGACTCTGTGCTGGGATAGGGAGAAGGGCAGACAAGTAAAATCTATAGTTCATCCAGGCCAGCCCCAGTCTTCCAGGGGAGAGCTGGGCACTATCATCCCTACACGAGTCCAGGATCTGCTCCTCCTCCTTAAGGATATAGACAAACTCTGCCCCCATTAAAAGGAAAAAATAATGTCACTGAGTGGGTCCCCAGTCTAAACTTCTAGGCACCATCAAATCTTCCACGTGGTTTGTCACAGACTGGCTTCTGTCAGCCCACTGAGCAGCAGTCCTTCCAAACATTCCTGGGAAAACACCCTCCCCTCCCCTTGGAGCAATGGTTACAATAAGTTCCATTGCTCTTCCTCCTCCTTGCCCAGGCTTGCATTTCCATAGCATCCTCCTACTAGCTCCCCTCAGTCATAACCAAACCTGCCCCAACACAACATAACCATGCAAAAGACAGTTAAAAGTGCTGCTTCAATATTGCCAACCTTTTTCCAAGGAGATGGATCCATAATGTTAGGTGAGACCTCAAAAAAGAGGTTCCATAGGCCATGACCCTAAGGGAGGGAAAGCTCAACACTGCTCTGAATCAAGCTGAACATGGACTCAAAATTGGTTCTCCAGTACTCTCAAATCATGCAGATCCTCAAGACCTTGAAATTCCATGATCATCTGTTTCCAAGATCATCAGCTGCTTACCTCTACCTGCACAACACAATTCATTTAGCCTTCTTTTTTCCCCCCCAAAAAAAACCAACCAAAACCAAACTTAAAAGCACAACTCATTGGACATGTAGCCTTTCAATTCAAATGCCATCAAAAAAACCCTCAAATTTATAAGTTGTAGCTCACCAGCTGGCTCTAACTTGGGTGGCTCTCCAGAAGGGACATCTCCAGAGATTCTAGTCCTTCCTGTGGCTGGATGGAAGCAACAAGGAGAAATTACCCTGAGAAGACAATCAGGAGGAAGGAATAGGATGAGTTACTCTCTACTAGATATTTTGAGCTATGCCTGTTCTCTTCAGCTACACAAACATTTACCACAGCACATGGAGAAGTGTCCAAACCTCATCTCATGCTCAGATTTGGGGTGAGCTGGACACAAGCTGGGAAATGCAGAGCCTTGTCAGAAATCAGGCCCTAAAACATTGCAATGGGAAGCTCTAAGAAGGTGAAAACATTCACACATCCAGAATTAGGCAGGATCTGGTCTTCACACCCACCATGGCTGCTGGCAGCTTGTTCACACATCTCATGGAGCCTGGAGGACAAGTTGAGGCCTGCAGTGCTGGTTCACTACACCAGACTTGCTGCTCTGTTATGGGATTGGGCAACTTCACTCCAAAAAGCTTCACAAAATAATTGACCACCAAATGCCACCAGAGTGAGAACAGGTTGGTCTTTAGTAACCCAAGAAAGGACTGAGGTTTGGTGGGGGGCAGCTCTTTATCTTCTTTAAAAAGAAGAAAACTAGCCCTAGGTAGAAATATCAAGTAGGAATGGGAAACATGAGGAAAAACTTGAAAGATTCTGCAGATTTCCCTGTACAAGGCCATCCTCTCTTCACAGCTGGGGCTACACAAGGCAACATCTCCTCTATTTTGAGTGTGGCCTGGAAAAAGCTTCGGGGACCCCACCTGCCACTCTGTGGGGCATCAGACCTGCTCTGGACTCCTTCTAAGGATCAGCCCAGTGAGGGCTTCTGAATTCCACTCACAGCTTGGGGAGGTTTGGGGATCAGCACGCCCCAAGATCTGTAAAATTCAGAGGCCTCAGAGGATTCTAACCAGGCTAACTTCATCCCTCCCTTGGTACAATCAGCTCTGCTAACTGCATTGGCCTGAGGGTTAGTAGATTAATGTCACTTTTAATCTGTCATGTGGCTGTGGCTGGCTGGAAGCATCACCTCCAGAGGAAGCCAACCCACCCTAAGCACAGTGTTTTCTGAAGGGCCAGGCAATCCTGCCCACTAGACCAGCTTCCCTTCAAGCTACCTGTCAGCCCAGTACAGGCTGGACAGGCCCCAAAAGGTGACACACCACAGTTCATATTCCTGGCAAGTACCATCACAGAGCTTAAATCCCCTGAAAAGTACTGGAAACAGTAAAAGCTGGCCATTAGGGTAGTTTTATACGGACTAGATATTCGTGGTTGTAAAGTGTGTTGGGAAGGACCATTACAGTCCCTCAGCTGCCTTTCCTCAGAGGAAAGAAGATAAATGTCCAGACAGATGTTCATAGCCCCGGGCAAGGGAAATACAACATCCTCTGGAAGAGGGAGCAGAAGAACCGGAGAGCAGAGACTCTGCTTGGAGCCAGCGTGACTGGCTTCAAACCCAGACCACTCGTGCCAAGCCCACTCCAGGGCCTCTGTGCCACTCTCCCAGCATCCTGAGGGTGATGGGTAGGGAAAGAGGTGCCCGTTAGAGAGCCCACCCTGACCCTGGACACCATAGCAGTGTCAGGGATGACCCAAGATAACAAGACTACAGCATGTGAGCAGCGCAGTGCCTCTGTATGCTCACTCTGCTGCCCAAACAAATCCTCTCCCATTTGATTTGACCATTCTACAAGCACAGGGATGAACTGTGTGGTCTTTGGGGAGCTCACTAAGCCAGTATTTCTGTAGGAAACAGAAGCTTGTGCACCCGAATCTACATATAGCTTTAAAAAAAATAAAAACAGCCTCGCTCTATCTGATCAAGAGGAAAGTGTTTGGAGGGTAAACTGAGACAGGAGCGTTTGCTCGGATTTATGGAGGGGGGAGTTGGAGAGGTCTGAATGGAATCCATACCTTGAGTGGAAGTGTAACTACCTAACCCTGAAGTCCAGATAGAATTTCCTCTGCAGCCTGGCAAAACGCCACAGGTCCCTTCAACATCAGCTATTTCATGATTCTGTGGGATGCAGAATTTCTGGCACTCTATTTTGACGCTGGGAATAGGAGGGATATGGTTAGGGCCCCAGCAGATCTTCTATCCCTCATCCCACCTCATCTGATTGAATCCAAACTTTTGTTAAAAAAGAGGTCCAGCACTGTTCCCAAAAGGAGATGTTAAAAGACATTTACAGCCTTGGAAGAGCAGATGTCCACCAGAGATGTTTTTCCATTTATCCATGGGATGAATCAGATCAAAAGAACAGGGACAACACAAACCCTAAAATGTCCAGGTCGTCAAATGCTGAAACATTTCTCAGCCTTTTCTTTGCTAGATTGGGGGGAAAAAAGACAGCAGGGAAGAGAGATGTAACTTGGTTTACTGGACGCTCCTAATCGAGCTCTAGTGCCTAGGATCAAAGATTAGTTGATTAAAATCCAATTTCAAAGCTTATTAACTTTTGAATGAGAAATGCTGCTATGGTGAGCTTACTCGGGCAGGCTATTTCTGGCTTGGCAGAAGCGGCTGGCAGGGAAAAACAGCTCTTTGCTTATCAGCACTCAGCTTAGACAAGAGGATTTTGCCTCCTCAGACCACTTTAAATCAAGACTAAATGAACAAAAGGACTTCCCTTAAGCTGGATATTAAAACCAGCTGGGCATTTTCCCTTCATGCCACCACAGCTCATTTGAAAACCACGCAGAACCTTTGTGTTGTTTTGCTAAGTTACCCAAAATTCACTTCCCTGCACAGTATTCTGGTCAGGCTGGCAAGTGACAGCTCTGACATGAAGTCTTGAGGTATCTCCAGCCCACATCCTCCTTGCCCAAGCAGCTCCTTGTCCTTACAGCAGCTATGCCACCAGGAACAGCTCTGTCCCACTACAAAAGGGGCAGGAAAAGCTGGCAACTGCCAGCTGAGAGAAGTGACAAGCCAAGCTGAGAACTGTTTGCCACAGGCTCTTACCCTGAGGCACATAAATCCCAGCTCCTAACTGAGATCTTTCAGGACACCCAAGTATATTTTAAAGCATGTAAGATACAGAATCACAGAATCATTTAGATTGGAAAAGACCTCTTAGGAGGTAGGGTGGAGCTGTGTCCTGGAGCTTTAGGGTTGAACATATTCCTTGTCCTAAGGACAAATGGAGGTTAAGCAGAGCTTTTGGGGACCCAGTTTACCCCATCCCCTCCTGTTTGAGCTAATCCTAGTACTGCTTGCAGAGAGTTTCCCAGCTTCTCTGCCCTTTCCCGGGCACAGCAACTACAAAGATGAGAACTGCAACACACAATACCACAGTAAACTTTTTTCTTTAAGGGCCCATTTCTCTCTCAGGTACAGAGTTTTTCAGAACATCTCTCATCCAGGGAAACTGGATTTATGGCCATCTCTGCACAAACAATGGGCTTCCCCTCTTGTGCAGAAGGACTGACACAGTCATTGTCTAGGTCAGCTACTCACAGGGACTCACATGTGTGTTGCAAAGGTGGCAGCTGTGAAGCACCAAGGTCTGGGTTTGACTCTGGTCCTGCTCACAGTGAAACACAGGATGTGTCCTCAAAAAGCACCAGAACAAGAGAAAGTTAACACCAAAGCAGAAGGGAAAAGGCAATTCCTGCTATTGTACTTAAAAGAGGGAAAGCAGCAGGCAGTGTGGGTGACCAAGTTTGCTTTGAAGAGTGGCTGGTGACAGCTACATGACAAATACCTTGTCTCTCTGGGAGGCACCTCAGTAGCTTCTTTCCTCTCTCCTGCTGCGCTCCAGGAATCACAGACACTGCCCAAAGCAGCATGGCTGAAGGAACTCTGCTTCCAGACACTTTCAGAACCAACTCCAAACACCCATCAGATCAGTAAATGACATACCAAATGCTGACTTCTCCCTGGTTCAATTAAATCTTATCTTTAACCAAGGAAAAAGGAAAACAGCCTTGCAACTGCCTCTGGTACACATGAAGTGTGCAGGAGCTCTTCAAAAGGATTCCTGCTCCTGCAGATCAGACACAGGCTTTCAGAAGTAGAAAATGAGTTATTTCTACACATCTTGTTACAATGTTAACCAGGTTCCTGTTACACATAGTGCCTCCAGGGGACGAAGCTGTGTGGACAGCACAAACCAGAGGCCCCCCTTTGTCCCTGAAAAACCCTGAGCATGTGATAATAGAGAGAAAAGGGTATAGCTGCAAACTTCACCTCCACCTGGGCACAACAGGGATCCACTCTCTGAAGCCAAGCCCACAGAAAACTTTGAACATAGAGAAAAAATGTTGGCATAGAAGTGTTGTAGTAGAAGACCTCCCTGCTGGTGGTGAGGCTGCTCTTGCCTAGGGGAAAGAGCATTGTGTTTCTCCCCTAAACTGTAGGGAGGTCAGGATGGAAAGGCACAAAAGTTTCTTCTATGAGTAAAAAGCTGTTTGTTAAAGTACCTCTAGAAAGAGAGTCTGACTCTCCTGTTATTCAGCCCATGCCACTGCACCAGCCCAAAGGGCTAAGGGTCCCCACACAGCCTGGGAAAGGGCCAGGAGGTCAGCATGGGTTTAAGTGCCACCCTTGAGCTCCACCTTGTGCTCCCAGGAGCAGTAGCCCTGCTCTCTCCTGAAAGCCTACCTTGTGTATTCCAGCAGCAAGCTACAACTGAGCTGTGAAACAACACTTGGAAGCAAAGGCAACACCAGATCAGCCAGGCGAAGGCTGAGGAGAGGTGACAGTAACAAGGAAGGTTATGTTTAGCCTCACATCTGTGCTGTTTGGAAGCTCTCTTCACAGGGAAGAAAAAATAGCTTGAGAATAAATCTTGTACTTGGAAAACATCCAGTCTGGGAATAAAAAACAAGAGTCTAAAAGAAAGAGTAACTGAATGGAGAAAGATTGTCGAGCAGACGAGGTCAGGGGATGCAAGGAGCACAAAGGAAGGACCACCAGCACAGGAAGGATTTGGGGAAAGCAGCTGTCTTTGGGGCAGACAGGCATGCTCTGGCTGTCTCACCAGGATCATCTTTTGGAGGGGAAAGAACAAAGCCCTGTGCTGCCTCCACTTTGCACAGACCACACTCCTATAACAGGGGGAACCAGCTCCATATTTCCCTGGGCTCTTGCAACCCAAAGCTCAGCAGGAAGGCAGATGCCAGGCAGAAACTGGAAGCTACTGGTGAAGGAAGCCCAGTGTGGAAGACATGGAAAGTCACTGAATCTGGGTGTCAGTTTGAAGCCAGCCACTCCAACACAGTATCCTAACATCATAGAGTCCACCTGCACTTCCTCTGAAATGCCCCAGTCCTTCCTTCTCTATCCTCACTCAGCCCCACCTGAATCACATCCTACTGTGGCACCAAGTGCCACCACAGGAGTAGAAAGGCACATGCTGTTTGCTCAGGACTAGTTTAAGCACACATCACTGCAGGCACATTCCTGTCCAGTCTTCCAGTGTCCCAGGAGCCACCAAGAGCCAACACACCATGGCAGCAACAGGATCCTTCCCTGCCCACCCCAGTCCCAAGAAAGCAGCACCATGCTCGGTTAAAATGCCAGACAACCAACCATCCAGGCCACATAATCCAGCTCCAGACAGGCTTGCTAGGGATATTTCCCCATTACTGCTTCAGTGCCGTGTGAGAGATCTGAATCCCACTGCATTACAGGTGGTTGCAAATCCAATTTCCTTCCCCAAAAAACGAGGCATGTTTGCACCTGCCTCAGCCCCCCTGCACCCTGCATAAGGATGGAGCAATCAGCTGAGCAATGAGTGCAAAGCCCACATAGCATTAATCCTCCATGTTCAAATCAGAAATCCAAATCTCTAATTTACTTCATCCTGAAGTCACTTAAATATAAGCATCACTCCTGGTCCTACTTCTGTATTTATTTTTCTGGTTGCAAATATAATTGTTATACTAACGGTGCCTTAGCTGTGATTATAAATACCCAAACTCCCATGCCTATGTATGTGCAGGCACGCATCCACACACGCTCATTCCTCTACCTCTTGAGAAATGGGTCTGTTCCGCTTTCTTCTGCTACTGATAAAATATTGATTAGGGAATTTGAAAATTTGAAATGATTTAGGAGTCCCTGGATGGGAAACGTAATGTACTGTGCCGGTCGCATTATGAGCCATCCATCACCTGTCAGCAAGCAGCAAGAAAGTGACAGAATCAATACAAACGTGTCTGAAGATGGGTTTAATTCATTTCCCTTCCCCCTCAGGCCATGGCTGGAGCATCCCAGCCGGAGGAGGAGGAAGTTCACTAACACCAGTCCAACCTCAATCCACCCAAAGTGCAAGGGGGTTAACTTCCTCCTTGGCAGTCCAACCACATCAGGGCCAAGATGGGTGACCTTGGCCACATTCCCGGGGGAGCATGGCCAGGCCAGCCAGCCAGGAATTGCTAAATCAGATCCTGAGGGCTGCATTCAGCTGCCCTTGTGCCCCGAGATGCTCTGGGGTACCTGCAACATCCACATGGATCACAGCACCTGCACGGCTCCTACTTGAAGCTGCTTTGATTGACTTGGGAAGGTTGTTACTTGCCCCTAAAGCCTCCCCATGGATGGCAATTCCAGCCTGTCCCACCACATTTTATGCCATGAAACACTCCCATATATTAGTCTGATTTCAGAGGGACCAGACTGGCCAGCAGACAGTGTGAATCTCTCCTTGCTTCCCAACTTCCCTTCTGCATCACCCACTTTTAGTCAGCATGACGTGATGCAGCTCTTTGTTCCTCAAGCATTTGTTGTTCTTACTCTCACCAAGAGTTTTAAAATAAAACTAAAAAAAAAAAAAGGGGGGTGAGCAGAATCCATCCGTAGGGCGAGACATCATCCTTCTGCATTTTGCAGATGGATTCAATTGGCCTGTGATCCTATTTTGCAGATTCCCTTAGAGCACCGTAATTCATCCTGCAATTTGAAATGAGACCGGACAGAGCACCAGAGAAACGACAGGAGCCAGGTGCCCTGCCATGCTCCCCAGGAGCAGACAGGCTATTGCTCATGTGTAATTAGAGCTAATTATTCCAGGGCACACCGCAGGAGGTGATGGCAGCACAAGGGCAGCTCAAACAAGGCCAACAGAGCTCCCAAAAGTTGATCCTTAACTCAAGCCAGCCCATTGTGGACCATGTTAGGCAGCAACATAAACCCTGGCTACAGAGCACATAGTGTGGCTCAAGGGATATTCCACAGCTCTAGACAACTTTTGAGCTGCCAGCTGTGGGTGGAAGACCCAACAGCCTGCTGGGTGGGAACAGGAGGATCTCCAAGCTTCCACCTTGACTGGCTCTTTGTCCTGACAGAAGCCTGACAGACAACCATCTCCTCTTCCCGACATCTTTCAATGCTTCAAGGTGGCAGCGCAGGCCAATGGATACAGGAGCAAGCACTCATCTTCTGGGCAGCATGTTTCTCCTCTGTTCTTTGGCTGATGATGTGGCTTGCAGGTATGACTTCTCGGGGTAAACTTCCTAATTTATTTTGATTTTAATTCCATTATTTAATAGACTGCAAAACGCTTAATGTGGGAGTCTCAACTACTGTGACTCTGCAATTCACTCCAGATACATCCCTTCTACCTCACCATCCCTAATAGATTCAATAAACTGTTTCTAAATCCAGCAGAAGTGCTCTATTTGCTGCCTAGTATACCATATAATCTTTTGCAGAGGTAGTATTGATCTTATTAAACCTGCAGCCATCGAGCCCTCAAATGTCTCAGCATTTGCTTGCCTACAGCAAAGCAAAGTACCTCTTCCAGCCCCACAGCAGCATGCAGGTGGCAGCAGCAGCCTACACTGACCCTGAGACGAGAGGATCAGTGCATTCCTGAGAACAATTTAATAGTCAGTAGAGCCGTGGCTTTAGGGTATTTAGTCAGAAGCAATATCCCATCTCAAAAAGAAATGTCTGAGTCATTTTAACTGTAAGGGACAGAAATTAGGTACTAATTCAGGCCGTAACAGGTCCTGAATGCCGAGTCCAGAAGCAGCTCTGCTCATGGCTAATGGATTTTGCACAGTGAGACTGGCTCAGGGCTCTCAGCTCATCACTCCAGAACGCTCACAAGACTCACTCACAGCCACTTTGCCAAATTTTCCTCACCCATCCATAAAGGGAGAAATTGATGAGATTATTTGCACGGTCCTCTCCAAACAAGCACCCCTTCCCACAGCACAGAAGCTGGCTTCAGATGAGAGAAGGAGAGGCTGTAGGAAGCTGGGCAAGGAAAGCAGCACTAAGATGAAAAGCGCAGAGTTGGAATTCTAAAAAAAAAAAAAAAAAAAAGATGTATATATACACACATCTGTATATGCAGCTACATGAAGCTCTGAGGTACAAGTACCTTTCTGAGGGAACACAGCACCACAGTGTGCTGGAAAGGCAGAGGCATAGAGCACAGTCTAACCAGATGTTTGCCTGACAGAGCATCAGCAGTGGGTTATGTTCCCAGGCTGCCTTGGCAGTGACATCCAAGGAGAGGACAGATGGCAGCTCCACAGCGGAGCATTAGGACCATGACTCGTGTGTTTCTTCTAGACAAGGCTCTGGTGCTGCCAGCTTACAGCAGGCACTGAAGGAAGGGGTGATAAGTGACCACCGTCTGGCCCAGAGGCGCTGGGGTGCCAAGCAGAAGGGAGAAGGAGGCATGGCTTCCACCCCTTTGACATTCGCACTGACCCAGTTGTGTCAGCCCCGCTCGTCAACACATCCGTCACCCTGCTAGCTCCTGCCGGGCCCTCAGGACCTGCAAAGGTGCCTACACATGTTGCACTATTTGTCTTCTCGGGTTCTTGGGACAAGGGGGCTGACAGCCCTGTTAGTTATCTCACAAAGCAGAGCCCTAACATGTCCCCAGAGAGGAGGACCGGGAATAACCCCAGGTAATAAGAACGTCAAAACCACATGGCTCCCAGTTTCCCAGAGAAAGGCAAAGCATCAGTACAGCCTGAGAAATTAAATCCTTGCAAGAAGTACGTGGGGAAGAACCCTGGAAGCTGAAGCTTTCACTCATCACCTATCATCTTTGCTTAGCCAAGAGTAAGTTGCTTCTGTAACAGGCAGGGATCATCCCCACTTTCAACACTGACCTTTTAAGCCTTGTCCTGGGATGTGCCCAGGCTGGGAGACCTACTCCTGCAACTACTACTACTACTCCTGCACCAACCCCAACTAATCCTGCAGTCTTCAAGAAGGCACATCAGTGCTCTGGGAACCAGCTCCCCACTCACACACACGAAGAGGAAGAAATACTGATCCAACAGCCCAAAGAAATCATCCAAACCTACATAATGCCCTGGAAGCAGCAGGTAGGGACCTGGATCTCCCTGTGCCAGAGGAAAACCAGGGTACATACAACAGCTCATCCAGGTGCTGAAAGCACCAGGCACAGAGGTCAGATGACTAAGAGTTGTACTACAGGTCCTCAGAACACATCAGTGAGATGTCACATCATTTTATTCCACAGAAAAAGAGCTAAAGAAGGGCCCTAATCCCCACATTGCCAAACCAACACTCCTCCAGCCAGTGCAAGTATTTCCAGTGGACACATATACCCAGGCTGTACATCAAGGCAGCTCCTGATTTCCCACATAAGCTGGTTTTTAGGTAGGGATCTCCACGTGAGTGATTATAACCCAGCTTGTCACTGTCACCCAAAGCTGCCCGCCTGCCCTACCAAGACCTTCAGCAGAGCAGGATCCCAGCCAGCACCAGCTCCAGGATCTTCCTCAGCCATTCAGGACACAGCCAAAAGGCAGATACTGAGCCAAGGCTTTGTAAAATGGAGCATGTCGTAGGTGGGGAGGAGGGGAGACAGCTCTTTGAGCAAGTAATTTCAATTGCCTTGAGAAAACAGGTTGTTAAAATGATAGAAATAAATGGGTTGTTTGAGCAGCCTCAGAAACGCTTTCAGAGAAAGCTTCCAGTAGGAACATTGATTGCAAATACTTATTAACTGCTCCTTCATTATCAAAGCACTGTGATACATAGGTTTACAAATTTTGATACATTTTTATTAACCTACTTAACTGGTTCTCCAAACCTTCCCAGAAGAACCGTCACCACGCAACTCCCTAAACACAACTTCCACTGCTGCACAGGCAGCTGTGGGCACTGGAGGAGTCACTCAAGCATCTGTACCAAGGAACACATGGTGCCAGTGTTAGACCCCAAATAGCTCTTTCGATCCCGGTCTCTCAAAAAAGGAGGGTCTCAATTCAGATGATGTGTGATAGGGTCACTCACTCACCTTTGTCCATTCATGAAAACCATCAGCCAAGAGATTGTAGGTCCCTCTAACTCAGCCTCCTGTCTCCCACAGGAACTGGGCTTGATGCTAATGGCAAGAAGTGAAGAGAAGGTGGAAGGTGGAGGTGTTTCCCCAGGATGATTCTCCAGCTCCTAGCAGCCCAGCACTTATAAACTCCCAAGTTGTAAATTGCTTCAGGGCTGTGTTTAGGCCCATCATCAAGAGTTATCTGCCATGAAATTGCCAAGTTCCTTTTTAAAGGTTCATGATATTTTTTGGCCGCCATAACATCCCAGGACAACACATTTCCAAGGCTGAATTAGTTCCCCCACACACACAGCATATAAAGCTGTTTGATTTAAACCTGAAGTCCATTATTTTCTTACCCTGCAGGAAACAACAATTACCTTCTAATCATCTTCTTGGGTGACTTTATCCACATCTCAAGTCCTCCTTGTTGATGCTTTTACCAGGCTGGTGAGTCCTGACCTAGGCTACCCTCAGATGGAAGCTGTGACACCAAGTTACGTAAAGCACAGCTCCTCGCTTTTGCCAACATCTTCTCCAGCAGCAACATCAAGTATGAGCGATGCCCTGTGCTGGGATAAGTGTTCTCCTCTGGGGCTCCTCCCTGGAGCTGCTCTTCCAGTGGAGAATCTGAAGGTCTGGTTATTTTAAGCAGGCTAGAGAGAGGCACAAGGAGAGGATGGGTGAGGAAGATCCCTGCCTCAGGTCACTGTTTCAACAAGAGACAAGATTTCCCTCCAAGAAAGCCTGTGCCAGAGGGAGGCACAGATTGTCACCTCCTGGCTACTCGGCCAGGAGTTTCTGTCCAAAGAAGAGGCATCATGCTGCTGATGGCCAGATTCCTGCAGGCTTCCACAGCCTCCATCACCCTGCTGGAAGAGGGGGATCTTGCCAACCCTTCTGCAGTAATCCTGCCTGAGGACTGCAGTGTCCCAGCTAGAAACCACCCTCTAAGCACACAAGAAGCACAGTGATGCTGGTATGGTCTGCAAACTCCACCTGCCACAGAGATCACAGCCAGTCCACCAATACATTTTGTTTTCAGAAGCTGAAAACCCCAGTGTGCTGCCAAGTCACGGATTCTTCATCATCAGCACCTTGCCTGAAAGTACTCGTAGCACGGCTGGGGTTTGCAGGAGAAACTGGGAAATATCCTCTCTCCACATACAGCTGTTAGAGAACATCACAACAGGACACCCAGCAGGGCCCAAAGCACAGACTCACAGGTACAAACTGACAAGCACAGTACATCTCATGGCCTGCACTCCCTAGCAAACACCCCCTACCAGCTCAAGCAGTAGAAAAGCAGTTACACCTTTCTGTACACATTGCCTCGGTGTTGCAATTTTCATACCACTAAAGACAGTGGGTTGTAGCAACTAGGTGTGTTTGGGCTTTCAGTACTGCTGCACAGTCGCAAAATGGAACCAAACCCATTGCCACAAAAGCTCAAGCCACCTGTGGGGCAAACCCAGGCTTACATCTCAGCCACACACCTTCCACAGACATCTTTGCCAGATAAGTCAATTCATCAGTCCAAGAATGCTGTACCCGGCATAGTTCAATCCTAATCCAGCACCTTCAAATCCCACTGAGAGGTGGAACAGAGCATCTCTATTGCCAGCAGCCAAACACGCACAAAGCTTTGGGCTTGTCTGTACTGCCCAGGCATTATTTCCCCCACAGAGAGAATGCAGTGGAAGGACTTTTCAGACACACAGACCTCATCCCTCCCTCGCTGCAACTGTGTGGTCCCAGGGGCCTTAATTATCCAGCATCCTTCTTGCAGGGAGCTGCTCTCTGGGAACATTTGCATGTTCGACTCCTCTGGACAAGTTCTGAGGCAGGCAGCTAATCCTCTCCCAGGTCTCAATGTCATATCAATTTTCCCGTTAGAAGCTGAGCTCTCTCCATCAGGGGTTTTAAACTAATGAGACGTACTGAGGCCTTCAACTCTGGGAATATCAAATGCAGTGGGATGCAATTTCGTTTGATTTTCCTGTGGTTTTCCCTTTGTAATTAACACCAGACAGCGTGCAACTTCTCTTCATCCTACCACTGGATACCATCTCCGCTCAAGACAAACATGTCAGGAAAGGTGATGCTTCTACCCTATGCTGCCAAAAGCACGGTAATTTTTTTTTTTTGCTTCCTTCCCCCCAGCATGAATATAATTCACATCCTCAAGGTACTGTTCAGACCCTTAAATCTCCAAGAGCAGTGGCACAGATCCCTCAGGGTTCACAGCCCCTCCTACTTCTTATTCATACAGATTATGCTCCAGAAACACCGGTGCATGGGCACAAGATCTGAAAGGATTTAATGGGTCAGTCTTTCATAAAATCCTTAGGGGGCTGAGGATCTCCAGTGTGCCCTAGCAAACATCAGGAAGTATGAATCAGAAAATCATTAAGGTTGGAAAAGACTTCTAAGACTATCAAGTCCAACTGTTTCCATGTGCATCCTTTCCAAAGGCAGCCCAGGAATCTTTCTACTGCAGCAGGTTTTCCGCACTGCTAAGACACAACAGCTGGCACTGACCATTGGCTTGGAGATAACACAAGCCAATATCCACTTTTAAAAAAAAAACAACCAAACCTAAATGACCTCAGTTGTGACACATCTGGCAGGACCTGCAAGAAAGGCAACACTCTGATCAGAGTTTGGAACAGACCCTCAGTGTAGCAAGGGGCTGCACAGCAAGATAGCAGGGTGCAAAAACCTGATCAGCAAGGGGCAGCTCCTATAGGCACTGTTATATGAAGGTTTTAGGGGGGAATGAGTATATTTTACTGTCCATTACTAAAACCAGAACTGCCAACATCCTATGGCCTCAATCCAGCAGAAATCCCTGCAGAAGGGCTCTCCTGCAACCTCTCTAGACAGAGAATACCTGAGGTAGGAAGGGAAGATACTGCTCTAAGCAAAAGCACGTCAGATCTGCATTACACCAAGAGTGAAGCAGTTCTCCACAGTTAGGAAAATAAAGTCACCAGTCATCTAACCCATATGTCTTGACCCTGGACTCTCACTGCAGGAGCTATGTAAGGGTTCAGAGCAAGACTTGGGGTTCTCTCTGTCATTCAAGCACATATATTAAATATATTCTTTTTAAAGACACAGCATACTGCATGATATATTCCAAATTAGCATGTAAAATACCTCATTTTTCAAAGAAAAAAACTGTTTTGTTTACAAGAATTCAGTTGACACCTTGACTTTTCTACACAGGATAGCAGAAGCTGGAATAGACTCACCTGGATTAATGCAGTCTGCAAATATAAAATCATGCTCTTCCTTTGTATAGCTATAAAAGCCACATCCTATTTCTTAGTGATTTCTACACCAACAGCCCAAAATGACCATTTCAAGAGATGTTGCATTCCATCTACCCTCACCCCACCCAGCTCCACCTTGGAAAATATTTAGGTTCCATTAACCAGATCATTTGCCACCTGAAGCTGCAACCAACAAACTCTCCCACAGCTGCAGCACCCCCATGGATGTTTGAGGGATGAACCCCTCCACTGTTAATGCTCACAGTGCTGTGTCCCTGCTTTGGAAAACACTAGCCCAGGCTCCTGCTGCTGTGCCCGGAGCTTGCAAGTTCCAAGCGTTGAGCAGCACCTCAGAGCAGAGTTCAGCAACACTTTATTATCACTCCAGCACAGAGCTCCCCACACTGCCTGGCAGCTCCAAATGAGCCCTCCACGCTGTGACAGCACCAGGACCACTGACACTTCATCAATATTCATGTCCCAGTGACACTCCAGAGAGCAATGGAAGCTTGTTTTCACCAGCAGACCATTAAACAAAGGGAAATGAGTGACCTCGCAAGACCAGCTGCATCACTGATGTCACCAGGAGCTGAAGGGACAGAGACAGGGTCATCACCCAGCACTTCTTTTAATAAATAACAGCTCTAAATGAGCATGGCCTTGCCATGCCCAGCAGGACTCACATGAGACTGGAGGCATCACGGACAAAGATCCCCAAACCGCAGTGTCGGACATGGCAGTGCCTCCTCTCAGCAACCCTGACCAGAGGGATGCTGCTGGAGGAAGCAACAGCCAGCAAAACAGGGCTGTAAATCTGAATTAAATTGCTGTTTCAGGCACAGTTAGCCCAGTGCAGGGAACACACACAACTCCCTCCAAGGGCAGTAGCATTTAGGAGCACCCCAGGGCTTCCTGGAATGCCGCATCCCAGCTCAGGGTGTTTAGCAGACAGCTTCCCCAGGCTGCACTACAGCTCTCCACATGCAGAGACTGGATTACAGACCCTAATTGCTGCCATCCGTCACATTAACAATTAGCATCAGGTTAATGCATTTCCACTGCTCTCAGGAGAGGATGGAGAAGGAAAAGGGAGTCTTAGCCCCAGTTTACCTTGAGTTCACTGGGAGGCCACAAGAAAGCAACTCACAGTCAAACTTTCCACATACCCAGGTTCCTCGGGATATTCCCAACCTCTAAAAAAACCAAAGCCCCATAGGAAAAAATCAGCTGCTCCAGCCCTCCTAATCTAAACAGACAGCTGCCCTTCCTCCACATTCCCACATACAGAAAGTAGCTAACAGAAAATCACCTCTCACCAAAAAGGAGACAGCCTCAGGGGCGGAAGATGCCATAGATTCTTTTTTCTTAGTTCTTTAACTGATGTTGATACCCAACTCAGGTGCATCAGTTAAGGCTGATTCAGCCTCTAAACTCTTCCATGACCCTTGATCACAAAATGTGGTATCAAGAGTGCAACAGGCAAGCAAAGAACCTCCTGTACCCCACGTGCATGGCTGCACGCTGAGTCTAAGGGGATTTGCAGCACTTTGTGCTTCAGAAAAGTTTTGCTGCTTGACTCCTTACAGCCTCAGGGGGATGAAGTGTAAAGTCAGAAACCAAAAATCTGAGGAGCAAATCTAAAAATCACAGGATTTATTTCTAAAATTATTTGCCAGATCTGCAACTTCCACAAGCAAGAAGTCCCCTGGAAATGTTATAATTTTCCTCTGAAAAAGAGATTGCCTGAGTAACAAGATAGACCATGTTCAGTCTTGGAAGAGCAGGATGTCTAAGGCCTGAGGCGAGACATTTGCACACTCACACCTCTTTAAACCAACTCAAAGGACCTTACGGCAGCAAAAAGCCTCTGCCAGGCCAAAAAGCAACATACTGACTCCCCAGAGAGCTGCCCAAAGCGTCCTCAAGCTGAGACTGAGGGACATAAAGGTGTGTGGATGCACAGCTGCAGCACACAGAGCTGTGAGGACACCCAGCAACATGGGGGTCCCCCCTCCCCTGCACCCACAGAGGCAGAAACATTGCAGAATTAGGTGCCCTTCCTCAGAAAAGCCACTAGAATTGTGTGCTGCAGTCAGCCAGACTAATCCCAGCACAGCATTCTGGGCTCGGCCAGTCACTTCCAGCTCTGTGGTCCTGGAAGCCAAGCAGCCCTGGAAGAAGGGACAGCCAAGTGAGGGCACCTGTGTCTGCCCACGCAGGTGCCCCGAGTTTACAACGGCCTCGATACCCTGATATTATTAAAAGCCAGCAGTCCCCGCACTGTGGGCCCGCGGGGGGGTGGGGGGCGGCGG
>WAAE01006614.1:0-70324 GCA_013400495.1 Nicator chloris | reverse complement strand
GGGGGGCGGCGGGCGGGGGGGGCGGTTAAAGCCACCCACACACTCATCCACCGCCAGCCCTCACAGCATCTCCCTGGAGCTGCCCAGGGCAGCCTGGACTCCACCCCACAGCCCGCCCCCAGTGGGCTCCAGCCCCACAGCCCGCCACCAACAGGGCTTGGACTCCAGCTTGGATCAACGTGGCACGAACCCTGCAGTCTGCCATGAGGGGCCACAACTCCACATCCCCTCACGAGGGGATCCCGCCCCACCACCCACCACAGGCAAGTTTTAGCCCCACAGCCCTTCAGATCGAGATCGAGACTGCACAGCCTGTCACGGGGAGGTTTCAGCCCCACTGCCCACCACAAAGTTCGTGGCCCCAGCTCCGAACACAGCCCCTCAGCCGCCGGGTCCGCGCCCCGCCGTGAGCTCGCGCTTTAACCCTCACACCGGGACACGCCCCCAGCCCCCCTTCCGACGAATGAGCGGCTCTTAATCAGCATATGCACGCAGTGCACGCTGGGGAGCGCCGCGGCTCTCACCGTGAGCTAGAAGAAGCCGGCTACGCCAAGCTATATATAGCGACGGAAGCGCGCTATGACGCGTCCGGGGGAAGCTCACTGCCGAGGCCACCCACGGGGTGCGCGTCACCCGCGCCCCGCCTCGGGGAAGGTCTGAGGGAAGGGCCGCCCGCGGCCCCAGCAGGGCCCTGCCCGCGACGGGCGGGTGAGCCACCAGCAAGGGGGGGCGCCGTGCGGGCCGGCCTGGGCAGGAGAAGCTGTGGCGGTTCCTGCGCGGACCCCGGCGGATGCTCATGGCCCCGCGGTGCTTTGAGACAGACTCACGGCCGGCGCGCTGAGTCCAATGGGTGAGGTGGGGCAGCGCCCCATAACCCAATTCAGACTACTCTCCCCCGGACACTTTTTTCCTTCCTTCCACCCTTCTTACCTTCACCGGACATGCCAATGTTTCCCTCCTACCCCTGTTTATTACTGACTGCAACACCCCATACGTGGAGCCCAGCAGAGGGCAACAAAGATCATTAAGGATCATCTCGCTTAGGAGAAAGATCACTGAGAGAGTGCAGAGGCAACCGAGAGGGGACTTCGTTAAAATATCTGTGTATAAATACCTAAATGTTGGCAAAGAAAGCTAAAAAGAAATATTGGACTGGGCTTCAAGAACCACACATAAGGGATGACAACAATGAGTTATGAAACTAGACCTAATTTTTGTGAAGGAGGAAGGTAGAGGTGTCGGTTCCCACGTGGGTGGCCAAACTGTTCACCCCCATTTACTGACTTTTAAACTCAGAAACCTCTGCCTTATTTTACAACATCCTCCACCAAGCAAGCCCAACCACTGCTACGCCATCCAAAATAACCACAAACACAAGTTTGGGTAAAAAAAACTTCCTCAATTGTTCTGTGCCGTCCCCACCCACCACCTCACAGTGGGTTGGGGTAGCGATGCTGGGAAAGCAGCCTGGGTTGGGTGGGTCGGGCAGCAAGCTGGGAAACACAGAGAGAGAAGTGGTGTGAGCAATGGGCTGTACCCCAAAATGTTGATTTGCCAGCATCAGGATGCAACCACAAGCATGCTCCATATGTTTCACTCATTCATCACACCCTCCCATCGCTGTCCTCCCACAACTGATTTACTTATAAAAAGCCCTTATTCCCCAGACTGCTATCACCTAAATCCCCCCTGCCCATAGCAGATCACCTGAAATCTGGCACCACCCCAAAATCCACGAAACACCTCCTCCCCAAAGTCAGGAGCCAGCCCCAGCCCCATGCAGCACCACCTCCTCAGGGAAATGCTCTCACCTGAGAGACGTGAGCAGGGTTGTAGAGAGGAATTGACGCCAGCGGTGGGAGAGGTCCAGGGTAGCCAGTCTGGAATGACCAAAGAGAGACACTTAACAGACACCCCCAGCAGAGAGGTGTCCTGGACACCCCCATCACATATGGATACACTTCCCTCCTATCCTCACCTGCTGTCCTGCTGACTGCCTTCCATCCTTCTCCCATGAGCCTTTCACCTCTGCAGACACTGGACTAACAGCAAAGGTACTTTCACCCTGCATTCCTCCTAAGGCAAGCAACCAACAACAAAAGCCAACTTAAAATTAAGAGGAGAAACTTGTAAAAGGCTGATGCGGGAGAGAGGCGAGGGGAACCGTGAGGTATTTACCGGGATTTCTGGAAAGAGGCTGAGCCAAAGCGTTTGTCCCCGCTGCGAGAGGGGCAATGGGTGGGGATGGTGACATCCGCTCCTGAAATCACATCAACCCGTTTAGAGCAGAAGCTCCTTGAGTTGGGAGAAGACCTCTGCACCAGATACCACACCAGGCATTTGGGATACCCATTCTGCACCCGTCCTGCTGCAGAGGTACCCCACGAGCTGCAGGAAACACGGCTAAGGAGGGGCTACAGGGTCAGGCCAAGCAACTCTGGCACAAAGCTAGACCAGCCTGGGGGTTCAAAATTAGGCAGGAAGCTGGACACCAAGCCTGGGTACAGCATGAGGGGCCAAGGTCCATGGGTCCCCTTCTGTTCGTCATCTCCTGCTAGTTTTAGAAGAATATCCCAACATTTTTTGCTCTGGGACTGTAGGTCATTCTCTACCAGGAAGAACCTTCCAGGGGAGGTTCTCGCTCCAAGCCCCACCATCAGAGACGTGATACCCTGAGGAGCTGGCTAGGTCTGGGATAACGACACATGGCTGCTTCCCCCTCACTGCTGCACTTCCAATTAGAGAGGTTTTCCCTTCCCTGCATCTCCTAAAACCTGCTGGAGCAGTGCCGCTCACAGCTGCCATGTTCCGCTTCAGTGGAGGGCAAGCGATCCCTGCAGAGTTTGCCAAGGGCTTGGATGACCCCATGGATCAAAGAGGCTGTATGAATTGACAGTTATTATTAATCAGGGATTCACTTCCAGGCTAAAAGGGCTCCCAGTCCCGCTCTGTCTCCACACAGAATGGCCGTGGCCCCTGCACGAGGACAGAGGGAGAAACAGTGGGTGATGGGGAGATGTGTCACCCCTTCTCACAGCTGCACCCCGCATGTCACCAGGGACAGGATGGCTTTTTCTCCCCTACCTGTGGTCCTGATGTGGGAGAGTCCGAGTCTGTCTCAGACTCAGCTTTGGGAGAAGTTTCCTTGGTGGGTTTTGACCGAAACCAGCCAAACCACCTGAATCCAGAGCTCTGGGAAATGGAGGAAAAGAGTGGAAAGGGATAAGAAGAGGTGGATGCCAGGGTCCTCCAGGTGCCTGCCGGGAGTGGGCACCACTTTTCCAGGGGCAGGGCCGGCATCAGGGACAGGCAAGCTCTGTGCATGAGGCTCATGATGGCTCTGGCATGCTCACCTTGTCCTCCTCCGGCTTCACGGCCTCTGCTCGCTCTTCGGCAGCGTCCTCGTCCGCGCTGTCCAAGGAGGGCCGGCTGTCCCCCAGGGACACAGTGGAGGTCTCCGAGGCAGTCCGAATCCTGGTGGGTAACTCCTCCTGCCATCAGACGTGGAAGCTGCCACGTGCTGTTCCCACAGGAGCTGCATTGAGCATGGGCAGAGCCCCCCTGGGACTGCTGCACACCCAGTTAGTGGAAAGCATCCCTAGGAACCCGCACATGTCTGACACAGCGAGAGCACCCACAGCAGGGCACAGCTTTCGCCCAAGAGAGCAACCAGCACAATGATGGGGGGATTCCATGCGAGTTCAGTGCGTGGAAGGATGGATCAGCACGTCCCAGATCCAGCCAGGAAACTCAATGAGATGGTCTCCCTGGCCCCTCTCACTCACCTGCTCTGCAGAGAGGGCTGGCTGCACCCCTCCAGGGGACAGCCTGGCACCCCAGGGCTCCCCAGCTTCTCCTGTGGAACAGAGGGAAGGACACAGTCAAGGTCTGATCTGTAGAGCTATGGATTTATCCATCAGAGGTATTTCCAGAGCTTCTACCATGCCCCTCTCCAGAGCACAGCCATCCACGTGGAGCCCAAGATGTCCCCCAAGAGACACAAAAGGCCATTCTGGTCCCTGTCCCTGCCAGCACCAGGGAGTAAGTGGTGAGGCTGAACTGGTGCATCTCAAAGGCAACTTCTAAGGAAGAAATTCCTTGCTGTGAGGGTGGTAATGCCCTGGCACAGGTTGCCCAGAGAAGCTGTGGCTGCCCCATCTCTGGAAGTGTCCAAGGCCAGGTTGGATGGGGCCTGGTCTAGTGGAAGGTGTCCCTGCCCACAGCAGGGGGTTAGAACTAGATGATCTTTAACATCCTTTCCCAACACAAACCATACTGGAATTGTGTGATTTTTGCAGGGAAACAAGGCTGCAGCACTTACCTGCTGG
Organism: Nicator chloris; assembly: GCA_013400495.1. Classification (NCBI taxonomy): domain Eukaryota; kingdom Metazoa; phylum Chordata; class Aves; order Passeriformes; family Pycnonotidae; genus Nicator; species Nicator chloris. The sequence goes on along the minus strand of WAAE01006614.1, from coordinate 65,996 downwards.
CTGTGGAGGGGGCTCAGCAAAATCCCCTCCCAGAGGGGCAGGTGTCTCCTGGCTGAGCACAGGGGGCTGCAGGTCTCTCCCAGTGCTGGGCAGTGGCGATGCCAGGACCTGAGCAGCTGTTGGGGACCTGAGGGACACATCCGCCTGGGAGCTCAATCCCTGGGGTGGCACAGGCTCGAACCACGGGTCATATTGGTAGCCTTCACTCTGGGGAATCTCATTGCCAGGCTCTTCATCTGCAAAAAAAAAACAAAAACAAAAAACAAACAAACAAAAAAACACCACACCTCAGGAGTTTACAATTTTTGAAGTGTTTATAATTCTATCGGTCTGTTGCACAGATTTCTCCCCTTTTCCATTACACATCAGCAGGAGCTGGGGGAGTGAGGGAAGACTCCAGGGACCAGGCAAGGGAGGAGGTAGGACACAGCACAGCAACAGGAACTTTCCAGAGGTTTCAAGGAAGGTGGGCTGGGAAAGACTGGGGGAATTTTTTTTTTTTAAATCCTGGGAATGTACCTGAGGTTATAGATGAACTCAGAAGGGGAATGCTATGGAAGCAAAGAGCCTGCAAGCAGCATGCACCAGCAGCTCAAAGGAGTCTGAGGTCTGCAGCCTTTTTCCCCACTCCTGCTGCACACCCTGAGCAGGAAAGATTCACCAGGTAACCTTCATTCCTGTTCCACAGCAGCACCCACGGATGAGTTCCTCGCTTTAGGCAGATTTATTCAGGGTTGGGATTTTTTGTTTGAAAGGCAAGTTGAGCGAGCAGGATTTATTTTATTTAACACACCCATTGGTCCTAGGTGTGTGTCCCACTTATTCCAGCTCGGCAGCCTCTTGCCAGAAGCAGTGGGCACTGGGAAATTCCTCTCCCATTGCTGTGAGACACGGCAGGCAGGACCTAGATCCCTCAGGAAAGGATTACAGCACCTCTTGATGCAGTGCTATGAAACCCTTTGCTTTGCTGCCAGCATCACCTCCAGCCCACTCAGGATTGGCTTCACACGTGTGAACTGCTCCCACATGGCCTGGAGATGCTCAAGGTCCTCAAGGAGGAGGATGGATGCTCAAACTCATGCTGCCTGGCAAGCTCAGCTGGAACCAGTCAGGGATCCATGTGGATCCCAGCTTGGCACCTGATTTGGGCTTTGTCTTTCCAAGATGGATGGATTCAGCACCAAGCCAGCTTTCTCTGCATGCAGGTCCCTCAGGTGGTGGCTCTGGATGGCCTTCACAATGAAGAAAAGGTCCAAGAATAGGGAAGGTGAGCAGTGGAGATGACATGGAGCAGACCTGGCTGCTCAGAGAAGCCAAGCCAATGGGATCATCATACCTGCAACTTCCTTCCAGGGATCATAGTCTCAGCCCTGATAGCAGCAGAAGGCCATCAGGACTGATGATCCTTTTTACTGCCTGGGAGAGCTCTTTGAAAAGGAATTTGGCAGCAGCAGGGAAAGCTGACAGGAAGAAACAGCTTGAAGGAATTAGTTGTGTTTCATCCTGGCTGCACCAGCCTCTGCTCTCCACACTTCAGTGCCAGTATTCCCAGTAGAAAGCCAGATCCAAGGAGCAGGGGACTGTGTAGGAGCATCCTGCTGATGGAGGTGGATGGGAAGCAACACCTGCCCCTGACTTCTCCTCAATGGGACATCCCAATGGATGCCTGCCCAGCTGGGAAAGAAAGCCCCCCTGCTCTCCCCTTGACACCAGGAGATGGTCATGTCCCTCATCTTGATGTCCCTGGGCCCTCTGGGTGGGTTGGCACAGGAGGGGACCCTTGGGGTCACCAAAGGGCAAAAGGGATCAAAGAGGCAGCAGGGAAGGAGAAATGCTGAGTCTTCAGCAGCAGGCATCCTGCAGCCTGGCACACAGCAGGATGAGCTCCTTCCTGAATCCTTTGCTCTGTAAGTGTGAAATCCCTTTAGTTCAGCTCCAGTTTGCACCCTCAGAGGACTGCCTGGGAATGGGGCTGTCTCCCCTGAGGCTCAGCTAGGAGGCTCATCCAGCACCCACCCCTGGCTCCTCTTCTCCTCCCACGGCACCCACAGGGACCCTGAAGCTGTGGTAATTAGGCCCAATTACTCAGATTTTGTAGGAGGACACGAGCAGAGCCCTTGCTTTGCAGCCCATGCCTGAGGGATGCATCCAGGCAGGAGCAGCCTTTGAGCTCTGGGGGGATGCAAGGAGCAAGGAGTTGCTGCTGGTAGAAACTCCAGGGATTGGGAAGCTGCTTCCCAGCCCATGGCAGCACAATTCCATGCAGGGAGAGCCCACTGGGGAAACCACAACCTGCTGCTTAGTTTTCTTTACCTGCTGTTGGTAGAACTGCACAAGACAGCTCCAGCTGAGCGGGTGCCACCTCTGCAGAAAGATCACCCTCCACCTGCAGAGGGAAAACACGGTAAAATGGATCGGAAAAAGGATGGCACAGGACAAAGACTAAGGAAACCACAAAGCCAATGCAAAGGAAAGTGCAGTGCTCATGGATCTGGGGCTCACAGCCCACCCCAGGCTGCAGGACAGACCCACACCAGCACGGACACAGCTCTTTCCCAGTGAGTGAGAGGGGCTGCAGCACCCCTGAGAGCAGGCAGGAGGGGAAACGAGATGGAAAAGGCCACAAAACCAAAGGCAGATGTGCAATCTGAATGAAGAGCATTAATCCAAGCACCAGACTAAAGTTTAAAGACCCAAGAGTACATCCACAAGGTGACACCCCACCAGTGACCTCCGCAGTGTCCTCCCTGCAAAGGAAGACTATCACTCACCCACCAGCCCCTGCCTGCCCTCCTTGAGCCAAAACAAGGAGAGTTTTGCCCTGTGGGAAGCTCTGCAGCCCTCAGGCACTGCAAGCCCCTTGCTCCCACGGAACCTGCAGGTCCCAGAGCAGAGACCACATCTCGGAGCTCACAAGCCAAAGAAGAGCAACAGCTTCTGAACCTCCACCCCCTCAGATTCAGGGGAGAGGAGGAGGATGCTCCTGCAGACAAAGCACAGCACAGACCAGCTGCCCCACAGCACCCTCACTCCTTACCTCCCACTCCCGGCAGCAGGCTCGGAGCTGCTCCAGCCACTCGGGCTCCAGTGCCTGGTCCTGCTCCGGCATCTCCAGGAGCAGCGGGTCGGAGAGCTTCAGCCGCTCGGCCAGCTGCAGGGCCAGGGGGACAGCAGAGACTGTCACACGTGTCAGATCCACAGGGACCCGTCACACATGGCCAGGTGCACGGGCTCAGGAGAGCAGCATCACTTCGTAGCACGGGGGTAAAATAACACCAGTCTCTTGTGCGGGATTTATTCCCTCTCCCACACCACCACTGAGGGGCTGGCCCATCCCATGCCCCACGGTCTCAGCAGGGCTGGCTCAGCACCTCCACAGAGATGCCAAAATACTCAAATACTCAGTCAAAGATGCTCCTCACATCAAAGAGACAGCTAACTACCACCATCCTTTTCCCCCCTGAGGAAAAATAGTGGCTTTAATCCCCCCTAACAGCCATCCTGGGGCACTGGCAGGTTTGCAGGACACCCCACCAGGAGCTCTGGAAAGAGCCCAGCTCCCAGGGCAGTTCCTCAGCTCCTCACCTACCCACATGAGGATGGATGGGAGCTGGTGTTTGATCTGTATTTACAAATCTCTGAGAAGATTTCACAGCCTCCCAGGCTTGTCCTGATGCTTGATGTCCTTAGAGCTAAAGAGTATTTTCTTAATATCTAAGTGAAATCTTCCCTACTGCAAATTAAGCCTCTCTATCCCTGCTCCCATGGAAGATGTGAGAGGAGGCAGGCAGCATCCCCCAGAAGCAGCCTCCTGCGTGCTGGAGGGCTGTTATCACATCCCTCATACCCCTTGCTCCCCCACCATATCTTGCCTAGAAGAAATAACCCTTAGGCCTTCTTCAGAGGTCATTTTCACCTCAATCTCTTATCACCCCAGCTCTCCACTCCCAGACTCACTCCAATTTAGCCCTGTCTCCACATGCAGCAGCCCAAACAGGCCCCAGTCAAGACCCCTGAGACCCCAGCACAGGGAGATTATCACCTCCTTGTCTCAGATATGCCAGTTGTACTCTCACAACCCAGAATAGCACTTATAACATTGGTGGTTTGTTTTGGTTTTTTTTTTTCTTTTGTAACAGCATCCTGTTATGCTGCTGCTCTGTATTTTTTCCATGCTCCACTATCTCCCCCAGGTCCTTCTCTGCAGTATTGCTGCTCTGTGTTTAATTTCTCCTGCAGGAGAGGGGTCTGTGCTGCCCTGGCTGCAGCCATCTCGGTGACATGGGGCTCCAGCTCCCATCAAGAGAGCAAGAGGCTCTTCTGGGGCAACCCAGGAGTCCAAGGTGAGATGTAGGGCTCCCTGCAGAGCTAATTCCCTGTCTGAAGGAGTTGTTTCGACAAGGATTCAGTTTTAAGATAGCTGGGTGAGGGGAGATAGCACACCAAGTAATGCTCTTCATCCGCATCTTCACTGAATTTTCTATTGCTGGTATCAGCCCACCAGCACCCTGATCTAGTGGAAGGTGTCCCTCATGGCAGGGGAGTTGGAACTAAATGATCTCTAAGATCCCTTCCAACCCAAACCATTCTAAGATTCTTGGGGATTTCTCAAGTTTCCCCTGCCTACTTCATGCTCCCTTATGCTTTGCTACAAGGCTATCACCTTGAGGGCCACCAAAAGCCACCCAGAGGTGACTTTGCAGCTCAGCCACCCTCCAGAGCCACACAAGACTCAGCTATTCCTTCCCACACCAGTCCCCAGCAGCCATTTCTTTCCATTCCTGAACTTTTAATAACCAGACTCCAAACCAGCACAAAACACACTTCCCAGCTCCATGAGTTTACCGCAGGACACAACCTGCACAGCTGGACCCCAGCTTGAGACTGGGAATGGCCACGAGAGCAAAGTAACCCAGCAGCCAGGCAGGAGCCTGCACTACCTACAGACCCACTGTCCCATCTCTTTACAAACACACCTATGCTCATCCTGAATCAATCACAGGAAAAAGGAAATTAGAAGCATGATTACTCCTAAACGGGGGGAATGTTTAATCCAAAAGCTAATGTGCACTTTGATCCAGTATTAATGAACCAGCACCTGGTTGTATGTCGTCCCCAGCTTCAAAAGAGGGGAAGTCTTAATCAAACACTAATGTGTATCATAATTTGTAACACAGTCTAGAACATCAAAGACAAGAGCATCTATGAATGCACTAGTTTTTCAGATGAAAGTGTTTTCTCCCAGGAGAAGCATTATCCCCGGCAGAATGGCAGATCTGAGAGGCTGTTAGACAGTAAATAGACTCCGATGACGAGGTGAGGAAGCAGTGCCAGCAAAAGTTGGGGTGAACTCAGCAGCACCCACTTCAGACAGGCATCTTGCTGCCCCTCACCTGGGGCAGCACCATGGCTTTAGCACCTTTCACAGAATCACAGAATGGTTTGGGGTTGGAAGGAACCTTAAAGCTCATCTTGTTCCAACCCCCTGGCCATTTGCAGGGACACCTTCCGCTTGACCAGGTTGCTCAAAGCCCCATCTCAGCTGGCCCTAAAGGCTGGAGGAAGGTGACAAACAGGCTCAGCACTGCCCTGGTCTTGTGAGAGCCCCACCTTCCTGGGGGACGTGGGACACTTGGCCTCACCCCTCTCTGCCCCATCCCCTTGCTCAGGAGTAGAGGGGCTGCACTTGGTGCTACAAGTTGGGCCATGCTCTCTCTCAGTGTCACCCCAGAAGACACCCCTCAGAGGTAAAGAGAATTGTAAAAGTTGTGCTGGAGGGGAAATGTGCACTTAGACTTCACTTCTTAGGTCTGTGACATTTAGAAGTTTAGAAAACTCCTCCAGACTTAAAACACCCTTTGTTTTCAAATAAGGAAGGATGTTGTCTGCTCCTACTTGGCAGTCAGTGTAACACCTTTGTTTTCTACCCTAAATCCACGGGGTTTAGAAACCCTGTGGGAGCGCTGGCTTTGCTGTACTCTGCAGCAAACCCTGGGGGGCTGCTCGGAGCTGCCAACCACCCACAGCCCAGCAGGTCCTGAGCGGGTGTCACACCCTGGTGGGGATGCAGGAGGCCCAGACTCACCCTCACCACCTGGCGGGCCAGCACGGGGTGCGCGGCGGGGTCCTGGCGCAGCAGCGCAGCAGAGATGTGCTCACAGTACTGCAGGGCCTGGGCTGGCAGCCCGTGGTCAGCCAGGCGGGAGGCATAGAGCAGCTTGTACACCTGGGGAGAGAGAAGCAGAGCAGCCACGGGTGTGGAGCAGGGAGATGGGCAGGTCTGTGGGCGCCCTGTGCCACAGCACACCACCCCAGCGTGACTCGTGCGCCTCAGGTCCCGCACCCAGAGGTCACTCGCAACTTGGGGCCACTTCCACCCGTCCCCATGGAGGCATCCAGCCCTCCCTCCTTGAACCAGGCAGGGAGGAGCACAGCAGCTTCATAGAATCCTAGAATGGTTTGGGTTGGAAGGGACATTAGAGCTTATCTAGTTCCAGGCCTCTGCCACGGCCAGGGACATCTCCCACCAGACCAGGTCGCTCCAAGCCCCATCCAGCTTGGCCTTAAACACTTCCAGGGATGTATCCATCCAAATCCACAGTGCCCAAGGCAGCAACAGCTGGGTGCTGTTTTGCAATAGGAAAAGCTCACCTGTTACCCAGAGAACAGGAAGGCAATGAGAGCTGAGCAAGCACTGATCAGACACACTGTGCACCCCAAAATCTGCCCTGTGTGAGTCCCTTGGCCAAGGCAACCTCCCCATCATTCCCAAAGCCCAGCAAGGGGGCATGCCTCAGGAACAGCTTGAATTCCAGGCTTCAGAGAGATGGGTGCATGTTTTGGGGCAGGTCTGAGCTCCTGCACAAGATGTAGTTGAGCATATCCCCTACCTGGAAGGGCAGCAGGAAGAATTCGGGCTGTCGTAGCTGTTGGCAGTACTCGAAGATTTCCATCCTCTGGATGGCCTCTGTCCTGGCAAACTGGGAAAACGCCTGGCTGCAGAGGAAAGGGGCGGGGTCAGCGAGCAGGAGCAGAGCTCCCTCCCCAAACAGCTCCATACAGAGCGCACATTAGCAGCGGGAAAAACCCCAGCCAGAGATTGCTTTTGCATAGAAGTGAGATCCCGGGGATGGGGAAAATCAGGGATACGTGACCCTGGCAAGAACCCCAGCCTCCAGTGCTTGCTCACCGGTGGCTGCTGCCCAGCAGGGCCATGCGATCTGCCTTTGCTCCGAAGTAACCAAAAGGAGTATCTGCCATCAGGTAGCAGAAGTGAGCTGCTTCGACTGCTCCCTTGCTGGCTGGATGGGAGGAAAAAGACAAAGGATTAGTCCTGAGACACCACCACACAGTCAGCTTTGCTTTGGAGGCCCTCAAGCTCATGCAAAAAACGCAAACCCAACCGCCTTACTTTCCTGCCCACGCAGACCCTGGTCCCTCCCTTGTCCCTGTTTTTTGTCTGTTTTCCCCAGTTGCTGCTTTTTGTTTCAGGAGGTTTCAGTTCGATGGTAGAACTGGGTGAGCCTGAGCAGGGCCAGCTCCAGCTCTTGCAGGGTGCCAGCATGGGCATAAAATCCCACCACAGGGAGCAGGGCTCAGGCCCTGCAGTAACCTGCACCTTCCCTTGGCCCAGCTGCTCCAGGTGTCTCCACAAGAGCAGCCAATGGATGTGCCTGGGCTCGATTCATCTGAGGATCCATTGGCACCTCACCCCTTCCACCACACAGGCACTGCCGCCCCAGGGGCGCGGGCACTGCGACATTGCGGTGCCTGCCCCCATCACGGCTGCTCCCACTGATCTCAGCTCACCCAAAGTGTCTCCCATGGTGACAATGGCTCGGCGGTTCAGCTCCGTGTCTCCAACCTTGTTGGACAACATCACAGCCAGGTGGGGCCTCCAGTCGCCCCATGTGGCGTCCCCGCAGCACTGGAGGGGGAGGAGGAGAGTAAAGGTAAGCAAAGATGGTCACCAAAAAGTGGGTGTCACAGGCAGGTGACAGCACAGGGGATCACATGCCAGGGCCAGCCTCTAGCTCACGGACCAGTGCTGCCTGAGGGATCCTTCCTGACATGAGCTGGAAGAGGGTCTGCAGTGGGTCATTGGTGGCCAGTGTGCTGGTGAACCTGTGAGGAGAGGGCAGAGAAGGGCTGCACCCCAGGACCCCAAACCTTCATTCACATCCCAAATGCCCCAGGAAACTGATGTCTTGAGGGGTTTCCAAGGGAATCCAAGAATGGATTGAGTTGGAAGGCACCTTCTAGTCCAACCCTCCTTCCATAGGCAGGGACACCTTGCACTAGACCAGGGTGCTCCAAGCCCTTGTCCAACCTGGCCTTGGACACTTCCAGAGATGGGGCAGCCACAACTTCCCTGGGCACCCTGTGCCAGGGCCTCCCCACCCTCAGAGGGAAGAATTTCTTTCTAACATCTAAGCTAAATCTACCCTCCTTCAGCTCAAGCCATTCCTCCCTATCCTATCACTCCATGCCCTTGTAAATAGGAGACATAGAGGATCACCAGCCTCTGGGGATGATGATCTGTATTACCTTCAGAGAAGGCAGGTCGCCAGGACAACACTGCATAAAACCTCCTTAAAAGGATTTGGGTTCCACAAGACAGAAGATTTTTGCTTAACTCTCCCTGAAGGGATCAACCCAATCCAGACAAAGTACATTAAATTCCACCAGAAAACGCTCATACGAGTGGGATGAACAGCTGGGACTAGACTGGATCACAGTGAAGATGGCTCAGCTCCCCCTGCACCTTGGCTGTCTTTGCTAGGGCAGCATGGGCAAAGCCAAAGACACAGAATAAATTAACCCTCCATCTCCAGGGAACGGCTTTCCCCCTGCTTTCCAGCCTCCCACTTGGTTTCTCCTGTCCTTTGGGAAGCCTGAAGGACTCAAGCCTATCTGGATGGATGGCCTCTGTCCCCTTCGTCCCCTCTGGAAAGGCTCCAGCTGCAATCAGTGCTCTTTTCTAGTTCAGGGGGCACTGAAAGGATAGCAGGCTCGAAAAGCCAGCCATGGAACATCATACCTTGCTTTAGCTTCTCCAACTTACCCGGTGAGGACCCAGCTGTATGTCCGAGCATCCATCTTGCTAGAGAGGAATAGGGCATGGCCCCACAACTGGTTTCTCATGGCCCAGACCAGAGCATCCTGCAATTGAGGGAGAAGAAATAGGATCTAAGCTAATATCCTTTCCCCCCCTTCCTCTGCTCCCCCAGCTCAGAGAAGAGTCCCAATAACTGCTCTGGCTTTACTTAGCATCCTCCAAAACTCTCTTCCATGTTCAAAACTCTTCCAGGTCCCTTTGTCTCTCTACCTTGAAAATTTGCAAGAACCTGGACCTTCAAATCAATATTGTGTCCCTTAGATTTCCAGGTCTGTGCTGCCTGTTAGCTCTCAAGGCTGTGGAATCCCTGTCTGGGCACCCAAACTGCAACCCTCCTCTCTTCTCCTTGTGTCTTGGGCATCCTGTGAGATCACACAGCTGCAGATGAGTTTGAAACAAGATGACCTTTAAGGTCCCTTCCAAAGCAAACCATTCTAGGACTCTATGAAACTAAATGCGATAGAAGTGCTGGTAAAATCGTCTGCATCTCATCTTCACTTGGGTCCCCCATCCCAGTTCCCCGTGGTGGGAAATCACTGCCATAAGCCCTGTTGTACAAACACAGCTTGGAGGTTTGATCCCACAACCACACGTCACTTCTCAACCACCCTTCCCTTTAAAACCTGCCTGAAGAGGCCCACAGGTCCTAGAAGGAAAAAACACCTTCAGCCCCATGTCCTGGATCCCACTCACCACTTACTTTCTTCCTGCCATAGTAGAGGAGCTTGGTGAACTTCTCCACAATCTGTGCCTGTGTCTCCACGACGGGAGGGACCTCCCCGGTGATGAGGTCCAGCGCGCCTGGCTGGCGCGACGCCCACTCGTCGTCAGTCAGGCCCAGCAGGGTGGCCGCAGGCTCCTGCCTCTTGTACCTGTCCTGGCACCTGCAGTCCTGCATCAGCAGCTCGGCCGTGTCCGAGCCCACCATGGACTGGGAAAGGGAAGGAATGAGGCACCTGGAGGCTGCCCCACGAGCAGAGGCTGACAGCACTTCCAGTCTGCACCCTTCTTACACCTGTGTCCTCGTGCCAGCGCATCCTCCCAACATGTGGGTTTGGTATTTCTGGGTCTGAGAGATTTTAGCCTGCTGGCAGCTGCTAACTTTTTCCCAAGGAAAAAGTTCTCAAGAAAGCTTCTTCTCAAAACAATCTTGGCAAACAACTATCCTTTCTCAAAACAATCGTTCTCCAGGTGCTGCTTTGCTTTTCTAGTTCTCAAAACATTTTAGCTGTTTCTCTGGTTTAACCAGTGAGATTGGAGAGGTGTCGTTCCTATTCACCAATCACGTTAAGTCTGTATCAGAACACCTTATAAAAGTAGTAAGAATTAGACAATAAGGCCTTTTTTCTATGCTCTTTGCCTTCTGAAATACTTAAAGTCTCTCATCCTTTTTTTGTGTCGTACAACACTACCAGCAAAACCGGCTTTGGCCACCAGCACGTGGGTTTGGAAGGAAAAGGAGTCAGCACAATTAGCAAGACCTTCACAACTCTCCCTCTGATGACCTTATCCACCTGCTTCCAACAAGTAGCTACAGACTGGATTGGGTGGATTTCAGAGGATTAAAGGAATGCCCCCCTTTTAAGCCTAAATGCTGGCTCTTCTATGAAGGTGGCACCAGTCCCCTTCATTGGGCTGTTGGTAGTTTCCAAGGACAAAAAGCAGTCACGGAGAAGGATTTGCTCCAAATATCCAGCAGCATCAAACTGAGGGATAGTGGTACAGAAATCAAATCCTCTTAAGGTACACCCCTTCCCCCCAAAAATAGCAACTGGATCAAGAGGCACCTAAGGGACATATTGCTTGTCTCATTTCCAAGATCAGAAGGGCCATCCCCTTCCATGGGATACCTACCCCATTCTGCCGGCATAGGAGGACCAGGAGTTTCCAGAGGAGAGAAGAATCTCTGCCCCTCTGTGTTGAGAGATCACAGCCTGTGGTTATCTTCTGCTGGCAAAATGTCATCACATCCACCTTGTGCAGATCTTCCCTACAGCAGCAGAAAGAAGCATCAAAGAAACCCCAGGCAGAGCAATCTGCGGCATCCTTCAGGCTCAGTCCCCAGGTTCACTGATGGGGATGCCAAAGATTCCAAGCAAGAGCTGGAGGAAAGAAGATCCCCAGTACCAATGCCTACTTTTAAGTTCAAACACGCTCAAATTTATTGTGACTCTTAGCAGATCTCTGTGTTTCAGGGATGCAAAGTACATTTCAAGCCTACTCTTTGCCCTCCTGATAATATTTTCCTCCATCCGTCTGCAGAGAAACAGTTTGGATTTGCTCTGCTGCCATGATATCCACGGATGTCCAAGGCTGCAGAAGCAGGCACAATCTGTTGTGGAGGCAGAGTGGGGGGCTCACTTGTGTGACCACAGAAACCCTTTGGGACTAAACAGAAATCCTTACGCTACGTGCAAGCCAGGCAGAAGTGCTGCCATATGATAAAATAACCATACAGTTAGGAAGAAAGAGTGGATGAGACAGGAGAGAGAAACTGCAGGTGGAGATGTTGATCCTGACTCAATCATTCCAACATATTATATGGAGATTGCCAATATACCCTTTGGCACAAGTGATAACCCAGAATCATAAAATGGCCTGGGGGCTGAAAGGGAGCTTCAAGCTCATCTAGTCCAACCCCCCCTGCCATGGGCAGGGACACCTTTCACCAGACCAAGCCCTGTCCATTTTGCCCTTGAACACTTCCAGGGATAGGGCATCCACTGCCTCTCTGGGCAACCTGAGGCCTTACTACCCTCACAGGGAAGAATTTCTTCCATATATCTAACCTAAAGTACCCCTCTTTCAATTTGTTCTCATTCCCCTTTGTCCTGTCTCTACAGTTCCTGACAATGAGACTCTCTCTGGCTTCCTTGTATCCATTTCAGATACTGGAAGGTTCTGTGATGTCTCCACACAACCTTCTCTTCTCCAACCCCAACTTCCTCAGACTGCCTCCATAGGGAGGTTGTTCCAGTCCCTTTATCCTCCTCTGGACTTGCTCCAACAGTTCCATGTCCTTTTTATGCTGGTGGCACCAGAAGAGTTTGCAGCACTCCAGGTGGGTCTCACGAGAGCAGAGTACAGGGGGAGCTCCAGATCTCCCACCCACCTTCTGTGTATACACAGCTCTTCTGCTCAGCAAATGCCTTTTCCTTTTCTCTCCTTGCTTTGGTTGGGAGTGGCCAGGAATGGAGACAAGCTGATGCAACACCCCCTGATTCATCCCCAGGCTCACACTGGATGAAGGTACATGCTGGGTCTGACCCTGCTGTGGCTCAGCCATCTCAGGAGACAAAAGCCTTAGGAAAAGCTAAGCGACAGGTTGACCCAGGGCTTTAGACATTCAAAGGGACCCAAAAAAATCGTTTTTCTGAGACAAAATGAGTACAAAATAAGGTCAGATATACAAACCACACTAAACCCACATCCTATGAATGTTCAAAAAAACCATGTCCCACAATCCAAACTAACCCACGCTGCATCAAAGGGGCTGGGCTCCCATCCTGAACTTAGACATGGCCTTTGTAGCTAACTCAAAACCACGGCACCCTTCGAGTCTGCCTTGAGCTCACGTCTCCTGATAAAGGAGACAGCCAGGAGGACACAGCCCCTGGACCTGCCTGTGCTGCCCTACCTGGCCAGGGGCCCGGGGAAGGCTTGCAGCTCCTCCAGCTCTTCTGTGCCACGAAGGATTGCCTAAAAAACAAAAGTAAATTCAGCAGCTGGACTCCAGCAATCAGCCCAGCCCCAGCTGGGCAATTGGAAAGCCAATGCCTTGGCCAAGGGTAGAGCAGTGCCAATGAACCCCGGGCTGTCTTCAGGTAACCACAGAGCACAGACCCTGAGCTATCACATGGACTCCAGTGCTAAGGTCCAGCAAAGAAATGTCTGCTGAGATGGCATCTGCCTCCTTTTAGAGGTAAAATAGGAGACTGGAATGCTGTGGTAGACTTGGCATGGACAAGGCCCCTGTATTGGAGCACCTCAGGAAGATGAGTGGAGTTGTCCTTCAGAGAGGTACAAACCACATCTGTCCCCATGAGAAGGGATCACTCTGAGCAGGTCACAGGTACCAAGGGTTACAGAGCTAAAGGCTGAAAGCACCACCCAGGCACAGGCTGCCATGATGGAGACTCAAAAGTCCACGTGGGATGGACAGAAGATGGGGCAAGGAATGGGAAGGCTGCTGAGGAGGCTGCTTGGGTTATGAACCATGTTTGCATCCCTGAGGGCAAGAGGAGCTGCCTCCAGGTGACCCTGGAGGGCCAGCTGTGTCCTACCTCCAGGCTGTGCAGCTCAACACGGGCTAGCTGTCCCTCAGCAGGGTGGTGGGGACACGCCAGCACCAGGTGGCCCCCAGCTCCAAAGCACAGTGCCATGTGCAGCTGTGGGAACTTGAGGGGCACTGCTGGGGCCGGGGTGGACACCAAGGGGCCCCCTGCAATGACACAGAGGCGACTGTGAGCCACTCACACTGATCACACACCACATCCACCATGGAGGACTTGACCAGGTCCCAACCTTATCCCCCAACTTAAGTAGCCCTCCACTGACCCCTCTATGCAAGCATTGTCCCCCAGAGCAGCAGATGTACACAGCAGCTCCTACACCTACCCAGGCAGAGCCCCCAGACCACTCACCCACCCTGCAGCTCCCCAGTCATGCCTTGTGCCTGCACAACCTCCCCCAGGAGAGGACCAAGCTGAGAGACAGCCAATATCCTACCACCAGCCACTTATTCCCTTGCTTCCCCCTTTTCAGAGCCCCCCATTGCAGCTCACCTGTTTGTCCCACGTTCCAGGGTCCTGGAAGCACAGGGTCATAGTGCTCAGCACCATCACGGATGTACTGGCTGAGCTCATGGCTGCTGGAGCTGAGTCCTGACTCGTGGTACTGCAGGAGCAGGCTGGGCTGGCCTGAGGGCTGTGCGGGAGGGAGAACACACAAACCTGGCTCAAAAACTAGGGACACTGCTGATTTCCTGCCCCCAGGCAGTGAGGCAGGCTCTGCTGCTCCAGGAAAGTGCCCAGCAGGAACAGTGCAGCCAATTCCCATCCAAGGAGCTCACGCCCTACACCAGCTTGGGTTCACCCAACAGCTTAGAAAAATAATTTACATCAGCCACAGCTGTAATCTGACAGCTTTCCTAGCCCTGACATGAGCTCCTCACCACAGCCAAGGAGATGGGGCTTGGAAACCCAAAAAAGCATCACCCAGAAGCAAAATCACCAGAGCAGCTTTGATTTGATCTTTTCATTTTCTCTTGGCAAAACCCAGCAGTCAGGAAAAAAGTGTGATGAAGCATGACTCAGTGGACAGAGCTGACAATGACACACAGCTGTCAGCTACCTAGGAAGGATAGAATCATGGAATCATTAAGGCTGGAAAAGTCCTCTAAGATTGAGTCCCACCATTAATCCAGCACTGCCATGCTTACCACTAAACCATGTTCCCAACTGCCACATGTCTGTAAAATCCCTCCAAGGATGGTGCCAGCCTGTGCCAGGGTTTGACAACCCTTTTGTTGAAGAATTTTTTCCTAGTGTCCAACCTAAACCTTCCCTGCCACAACTTAAGGCTGTTTCCTCATGTTCTGTCACTTGATATGTGGGAGAGGAGCCTGACCCTCACCTGGCCCCAGCCTCCTTTCAGGGAGTTGTAGAGAGTGACAAGGTCACCCCCAAGCCTCCTTTTCTCCAGACCGAGCCCCCACAGTCCTCTCTGCCTCTCCTCATCAGGCTTGTGCTCCAGACCCTTCCCCAGCAGAACATCCCACGAAGCCTGGATTTCTGCCCTGCTCCTGGGCTGAGCATACAGCCCTGCACCTGGGGGAATGACAGCCCAGCAGATAGAGAGATGACCAACACTGAAAACCCACTGTAATAATTCCCAGGCACTGTCAGGCACTGAGTGTAACATAGAAAAGGGGCCCTTTTCTCAGCTGAAAGGGGACACATGGATTGTTCCCAAATCTCTGAGACATTCTTGTCCTCCACCCCTGCCCATCTTGAGGTTACCTCTTTGGGCCAGCTGCCAGCCTTCCCCGAATCACTGCCGAGGGTTCCTTCCCCTGTCCCTTCCCCCCTGGCAGTCGAGGTGTAGCTCTCCTCACTGGAGCTGTAGGTCTGTGTCCTGCAGGTGGGAGCAGAGGGAGACATGCTGAAGGTCTGAGGTTTTGGAACCACCCACAGACCTGCTCATTTTGCAGCAGATGGTTTCACAAGGTTGCACAGACTTCCCAGCTTTACCTGTCCTGTCCCGGGGGGCCCGTGGCCAGGTTGGGGTGGTAGCCCCTGTAGTAGTGCTGGTCCCGGTAACTCCTGCCATAAGACTCTCCCTGTCTCAGGTCTAGAGAGAATCAAGATTCAGCATTATCCCTCCAGAGCAACACGGAAGTTGCAAAAGAAAAACCAAGAGTCAGGCAATTTGCCATGCCCACTCAGTCTGCTTCCAAATTATCCCAACACATTGGAGATATGATAATGCCTTGTACACATTTGCCAATACAGCACTGATGTCCTTTTGTCTTTCCTCCCTTCTGTTCAGTCCAGAAACAGCAAAGAAGAGGCCCTGGCCATCCTGATCACACAGCACCACCAACTCAGGCTGGAACCAGGAACAACACGGGTTTTTAGCCGTGGTAATGAAGATCAAACATCCCATGGGTGCACCCAGCTCCTGCTCACATTTCCTAAATGCACACAGGGAGCCAATGCTGCACAGAGCACCACCACCCAGGAGTGTGGGCTGGACAGAGCCCTGGCAACGTGCAAGCCTTGGGAGAAGAACCCATCCTGGGGAAAGCATCACTTCTCCTGCAAGCTGCCTCCATCCCCAGACCCAAAGGATGAGCCCATACCTCTGTCATCCTGCCACACCCCTGGCTGCCACTGGTGGCTTTGGTAGGGGTAGCCATCCCTGTAGCCAGCTGCAGGATACTGCCAGTGGGGGTCTTCATAGCTCTGCCTGGAAAACAGCACAACCTACTGATCTGGGGAAGAAAGGGTTCTGGGGTCACATCTAGGGTCCCCCCTGCTTGGGATGTTTGGAGGCAGAAAAGGTGATGGAAATAAAGCCAGGTCCTCTGCTCAGTGGCAGGGCCAGAAACTGGTCCAGCATCACACCTGGAAGGAGCAGGAGGAGGTTTGGGCGCTTTGCCATCCCCACCTATGAGAAAGCTGTTCACTGCAGTTTCAAGTGACAGGCAGTTTTACAGAATCCAAGAATAGTTTGGGTTTGAAGGGACCTTTAATGGTCATCTCATTTCAACCCCTGCCATAGGCAGGGACACCTTCTGCTATCCCAGGGTGCTCCAAGCCCTGTCTAACCCGGCTTTGAACACTTCCAGGGATGGGGCAGCCACAGCTTCTCTGGGCAACCTGTGCCAGGGCCTCCCCACCCCCAGAGAGAAAATTTACTTCCTAATATCCCATCTGCATCATACGACCTCAGCACAAAACCCCACGTACTGCCTCCATAATTCACTGAGGGGAATAACTCAGGCAAATCAACCCAGAGTTGCTGGAAGCTCTTTCTCAGCACTGAGAGCATCCTCCAGCCCACATTTTATCCGTCCACTCTCCACTGTTTCAACAGCTGAGTTTGCAGGCTGCCTCTTGCTCCTATATTACTGCTTGTATTTTTATTGTTCACCTTGCACTTAGGAAAAAAGAACTGCATTTAATCAAATCTGTAAGCAAAACGCACCTTGGGGCTGACACGGAGCTTGTCAAACAGCAACCACAGAAGTCACAGCTTTGAGAAGAAATCAGAGCTGCAAATGCAATGCAGTCTTAAAAACAGCAAACATGGGGCTGCTTGAATAGCTGGGCATCACCTACTGACACACCCGTGCAGCCACAAGGGCAGGACCCGTGAGCAGTGAAATGGGCAACTCTTGTTTTCAGGAGACCATGAAGAGGGATCAGAGGGATCTCACCTGGAGCAGGGCTGGCTGGGGCAGCTGCCCTCACGGCGCTCGGCGCGGGAAGCCGGCCGGCGGGTGTCACTGCGGGGGTGCTGGCCCTCATCCCGGGGGTGACCAGGGAGGTGGCTCCCGTGCCAGGAGCCGGGGCGAGGAGCCTGCCTTGCGTGCAGGAGCTGCCGCCGGAGCGGTGCCGGGGGGCCGTGGTGCCCCTCTGCCCATGAGCCCCGGGCTGCTGGCCTCTCCCGGGGCTGGGGCGGCTGCACAGGGGCCCAGGGCTCCATCACAACCTGGCCAGCAAAATCCTCTCTGGGTTTGGAGAGCTGAAGCCGCAAATGGCTTTAGTGGCCTGCAAACGGTAAGTGACATTGTGTTTGATGAGCAGCTTTTCAACCCCCTCAAAGCCCCCTTTGAAGCCCGTTGCCAGATACTCTCTGCTTTTCAGGAGCATCCTGGAAACCCAGGAACCTTTCCAAAATGCCCAGAGGCAAGGAAAAGTCATCTCTACATCTTCCTTAACTTGAAGCTCCCCTTGAAACACCAGGATGAAATGGTCTGCCTTTGAAATCAACAGACAATCCATCTCTTCCCAGAACAAGAAGCTCAGAATGCTTTGGGTTCAAAGTGACCTTAAAAATATTCTAGTTCCAGCCCCCTGGCATGGGCAGGGACACCTTCCATTAGACCAGGTTGCCCAAAGCCCCATCCAACCTGATGCTGAACACTTCCAGAGATGAAGAGTTGCTCTGCGCAACCTGTGCCAGGGCCTCACCACCCTCACAGGAAAGAATTTCTTCTCAATTCCTAATCTAAATATGTCTCTCAATTTAAAACCATCACCCTGTAGCCCTATTGCTACAGGCCCTGCTATAAAATTTGTCCTTACCTTAAAAAGCCCTCTTATACCCAGGTAGCATCCTCCTGCACTCCCAGCTGCAAAGCACCAGCACTCACAGCCCCCTCAAGCTGTGGGAGGTGAGAAACCACCCTCACCTCTGGGACACAGCAGTGAAACCCCACTTGATATGCAGTAAGGGAGGGGACATTGCCAAAGCTTTGGGCAGGACAAGGAGTTGTGCTCCAAGAAACGAGCAATCAGGGAGAAATGGAGGTTTGCTCTTGTGAGCTGTGGGATGCAGGGGAAACAGGGATTTCCTCCTGCCTTTCAGCTCCAGCAAGAATTCCAAGCAGACACCAGATCTCGTTATAGCAGTCCCATGCAGGAGAGGAAATCCTGAGGAGAGCCCAGGGTGGCACATGGGTGAAGCCCCAGCTGCCAGGGGGATGCCACCCTCATGCCCCCCACTTCTCCTCTTGCAGCATCAGTACCCAAAGTACCCCAAAACTACAGGCCTCCCCAACGCAGGGAGATGGCCAGATGCTGTCTGAACCCCTCCTCACTCCTCCCCCTCAAAGTTTAAGGCACTTTGGGGTAATTTCAGGACTGGAAGACACACAGGTCCGGACAGAAGTGGCTCGGTTTGTAGCTTTCGAGGTGACATCCAGGTAAACCCTTGCCCTAAACAGCCCCCAGCCACAAACATCCAGGCACCCATTATTTCAATCCCACCAAGGGCCCACCCCAACTTTTGGCCAGGGGTTCCCACCACCATCCTCCCCCCATAGCAGCTGCACACACCTGCTCAGAGGCCGCCGGGGCCCTTCCTCTGCTCCCTGTTGCCACTTCCAAAGTCCACTTCCACATGGGCCCGTGGGCAAAGGGCAGCCACTGCTCCTCTACCCCACGCCGGCCGCTCGCTCGGCTCCCGGGGGATTCCCGCTGCTGTTGGCATCCTGAGGGTCACCTTTCCCATCACTTGGGTCTCCTCCCACCCAAGAGAAGGAGCATGCAGCCCTCTGAGCTCAAAAACAGCCAGATATTTCTCCTGGGGTTTTTTTTAATGCCGTGAAGTAAGTAGGGGCTGATAGTGAGAGGACAAAGGTGAACAGCTTTAAGCTGTAAGAGCAGAGATTTGGATTAGATGTCAGGAGGGAATTCTTCCTCTTCCCGGTGAGGGTGGGGAGGCCCTGGCACAGGGTGCCCAGAGAAGCTGTGGCTGCCCCTGGATCCCTGGAAGTGTCCAAGGTTGGAGCAACCTGGGATAGCGGAAGGTGTCCCTGGCCCTGGCAGGGGGTGGAATGAGATGATCTTTAAGGTCCCTTCCAATCCCAGCCATTCCAGGATTCTGTGAATTGTCTTCCTCGATACATCTTCACATCTCCTAAATAATAATAATAATTTATTATTAAACCTGATTGATTTAATTCAGACCCAGTCACAGGTCAAGCAAATAACCTCCATCCCACCATGTACTGCCCAGGGCAGAATTTGGGCAGGATGGAGCTGGGCTCCACCCCAGCACTGCCTCATCTCAGTCATTACAGCACTTTAATGCCTTTGTTCCCTAGTGACTCCTGGCTGGAGACCCTATCCTGAACTCCCCTAGGCACCTTAAAAACTGAGAAAATGGGCAAATTAAGGCAAATTATGTCAGAGAAAGCCACATTAAAAGCTAGCTAGAAGGTCCATCATCTGCCACCCAGCAGTTTAGTGATGTCTCACCTTCTCCCTGGTTCCCAGAGCCTCCAAATTACCTCCACTGTAACACCACAGCACTGACTGATTTGGGATTCACAGGCAGGAGAGTTTGCTTTGGATCATGGTGGCACTGTCAGAAGCCCCCTCCTTTAATGATGTTGAAAGACTACATATATTATAGCTTCAGACCCTGAAATTTCCACCCTGCTGGGAGAGTAAGAATTTTTCCCTGGTGATCCTGAGAAATAAGCCCTTGGTCTCTGCAGAATTCAAGATTTCAAGTAAAAAAAAATATCCTTAGCACTCAGCCGTACAGAAATCCGACTGGGAGAAACACAAACCAGGGCAGCGCTGTCTTCGTGCTGCTGAGCTGCTGCAGTGGAATGAAATTAACCATCTCCTCTTCATTTCACAGCTGTCCTTCAAAACTTCAGGAGGTTTTGAAGTGAAAGGTCTGTTACGGACAGATCAGGTCCTGGGGGAAGCAAGAAGGGATCCCTAGAAACCATGAGAGTCACACTTGAAAAATACATAAATTGATAGGATATTTCATTAATATAAATAACATAATTCCACTTGGTTTCTGGCTAATAATTTTAGGTTTTTAGCCAAGAGGTGACTGCTGGATGTTTCCAGCCTGTTTTCTAGCAACAACACAAATCTATACTGGGAGCCTGCAGGGCTCAATCTCCATCACATGAAGATGCTGAAAGGAGGAGTCAATTTAAATTAGACGTAAGGAAGGAGTTTTTTACAGTGAGGGTGGTGAGGCCCTGGCACAGGCTGCCCACAGAAGCTGTGGATTCCCCATCCCTGAAAGTGTTGAATTCCAGGTTGGATGGGGCTCTGAGCAACCTGATCTGGTTGAAGATGTCCCTGCTCACTGCAAGGGGAGTTGGACTGGATGACCTTTAAAAGTCCTTTCCAACCCAAACTACTCCAACTCTATGATCCTCAGGCTGCTGTTGCCATCCTTCCTTGTAATCCAAACTGGGAGGTTTGGATTACAAGGAAGATTTGGGAGCTTGTCTTGCATAAAAGCAGCTACAACTTCTGATGCTTGTGTTTGAGTTGTGTGGAAACTCTGTTCCTGTTCTTGCTAGGGAAGAAGAGGTGAGAAACTCTACCAGCAACGTGAAGCTTTGAGCAGAAGTGGTGTATAATGGATGGGGAACACCAACTTCAAGGCAAAAGCAGGAAAATATGCTGGAAAAGGCAAGAGCCAAGGAATGGAGCTGGGGAATGAAAAGTGACAGAAGAAAAAACAGAGAGGAAAAGGCTCAGATGGGCTAGAAAGAGGGGAAGAAAAGGATAACCTCTCAACGTCATCACATCTAGCCAAGAAATTACTACTTTAAAGGAGTCATAGCTTTCTTGGAAATCGAAGCCCTGTGCCCTAGGACTGCCATCAAGCTTACAGGACTACTGCAATGCAAGCAGCACACGCTACAGATAGCATTTGTCACAGAGCTGAAGGGACATCGCTATCGCATTAAAACATCACATTTTTCGGCTTTAAAAGATTTCACTGGTGTTGTTACAGTAACAAGATTAGGTGGAAAACATTATTCTTCATGCCCTTGATGTGTTTGTGCAGCTCCTTGGGGCTCTGATCACAGACAGCCCTGGGCTCCCAGGTCAGTCCTCCACAGCAAACCCAACCTCATCTGAAACCTTTGTAACCCAAGAGTAGAATTTCAGGTGGCTTCAGTACCTGAAGCTACTTTGAGGTGATTTATGTTGTTTCTACTTGGTTCTGAGACGAGGTTTATTTTTTTTTTTTCAAGCAGAATTGATAGGAAGCTTTGTTAATCTCTGAGATTCAGCCCCCTATAAATGTGGAAAATATATATGTAAACAAACACACTTTTTTTGCAGAGATGTCTTGGGCATCATGCAGGACAGAAATGCAAGTAGCAAATGAGCTACATAACATGTGAAATCTCATCTTAAATATTCTACACAGCAAAAACACCAGCCCCGAACGTGCTGCCAGCTTTTGAGAGGTTTGACAGTCTATTTCATGTCACCCAGATCAAGAAAACAAAAAGCACCCAGGACTCAGGTTCCCAGACAGGCTGAGCACCTGCACCACATGGGGAGAGCCCTCATCACCAATCAGTGTCAATGGCAGTTAATTAATAATTAGCCTGATCACCCCTCCCAGGCTCAAAGGGAAGGAGCTGTAAGAGCTCCTGCTCCAGCTGGGGGGTGGCATTTGGAGCTTCCCAGGCCAGGGGCATCCTGGTGGGAGGAAAGTGGTATCTCCTAAAGCAGCTGAGACAGGGTCTGCTCCCACCTACAAGCCACTGCATCAGCACCATCCTGTGGGTGTGACCTGGCCTCACCCCACCTCCTCCTGCAGCCACTCTGTGAGCTCAAGGTCCCCCCGATGATTTTGCACCTTTCCTTCCCCACATGAGGTTGTTTCCCTTGGATGGACTCAGCTGCCCCTCCCCACCTCCCCCCTGCACACACACAGGGCCACGTTCAGCAGCTTCCAGACACGCCTATTAATTTTTGGAGATTTAGGCAAGAATATTAATTGCATTCCAGAGGCATTCGGCATATTACAAAAAGCACGTTATACCCTGCATTGTATCTGGTGAAGAAACAGAGCTGCAAAAAGCTGTTCTTTGTGAAACTCAAAACACATCCCCCCTCTGGATGCAGCAGAAACGTGACCTCGGCCTTCTGCATGAGCTCCTGTTACAAAACAAATCCCAAAAAACTTCCGAATCTTGGTCTGACTTCATTCCCACTTCAGCCAACCCTCCTTAACTCTTGGCTGTGAATGCTAAGTCCCGGCTACCTGCCTCCCCCACCCCTAAAGGAGAGGCTGTGCAGCTCCTGCATCCCATCACGGCCGGCTCTGCAGCCTCTCACCTGCCTGGACCCACCACGGGAAGGATTGGGATGCACAGGGACCCATGGAGGGACAAGAGCTGAAGCCAACAGCAGTGAGGAGGCTGGAGAGTTTTCAGTATTCAGGTCCTCTCGTTTTCCTGTGCAACACCCCTTATGTTTTCCCAGCCATAAAATTGATGTTTATCTCGCTTCTAACTGCCTTACAGAGATCATTACACATTGCAAATGCAGCCATTTGCAGATAAAACGAGCACAAGCAGCCTGGAGACTGTCACACCACCCCTTCCCGTGCCATTGCAATGCCTTACAACCTTTAAGCTGAAAATTAACATATAAAACCAAGGGACCCGGAAATATTTGTCAGGCAAATGCAAAAATACCAAAGCAGAGGTAATTCTTCCACCTGCCCCCCACCACCCCCTGCTCAACCACGGAAAATTCGTTTTTAAGTGGGACAAATCCTGCAGCTAGTCTTGTGGCATTAAGAAAAATTAAAAAAAAAAAAAAAAGCCAAGAGAAGGTTGTTATTCACTGTCTAAAATCTCCTTGCTCTAAAATGTCCCTCTGGATCTGTTGGGAGGTGTGGAGGGCATAAAAGGCAAAGAGGAGGATGAGGATGCCAAAAGAAGAAGCCCCAGTGGCCACAACTGCTGCCACAACTCCTCCTGGTGTCTGTGCTGTGAAGAAGCAGGGCAGGGGTGCCGAGCTCTGGGTTGGAACACGAGGCCAGGGCAACACCAGCCCTCCTCTGGTGCCCTCAGAGACTTCCACATCACCCCACTCACCCCCAGGCTCCTTTCCTGGTGGCCACGGAGGGAGTGACCAGACACAGACCCTTCCCCACCGACTCCATCAAGCAAGGGAAGCTGATCAGCTGGAAATCTTTAGCCCCGAGAAGTTGCAGGGTGTCCTTTTGAGAACATTGCCATCTTGTGTCTCTTCAGGCACCTGAACTCCCTGCTGGAGCCATCGAGGAGCTTTATTACAGGCAATCAGGGGCAATAAAGGCCCGAGACAGTTACAGATCGCTTGGCTCTGTCCTGCTCCTACTGCTACCTTGTAAAGTTGGACAGTCACCGTTTCCCTCATTTTTTTTCATCTCAATTTATGACTCCTCTTCCATGAAAAGCCACTTATGCCCTCCACGGTTACATATACCGTATCCTCCAAGGCCAGTAAATCACGGTCTCAAGTCATGTCAAATTTTGTGAAATAAAGCTAAATTGCAGCTGTACTCTAAGGCGAGAAGCTGCAAAATTGAAAGAGAACAAGCTCTGTTTAAAGCCAGAAAGCCAGCTGGCAGCCTCCCATGGCTTGAGGAGGCATGGATCACAAAAACCCCTCAGTGAAAATCCTGATAGCAGGGAGCCCCCAGCACCCTCTGTGCCACCCTAGGCTGCCTGCCTCCATAGGTCTTCCGTGGGGTATCCCAAGAGTTAAAATAAACTCAGGGGATCTCACTCTATAAACTGAGCTGCAGTCCCTCACAGCCAGAACACAGAGGGCTGGGAGCAGGACAGAGCCAGGCTCCAGCAGCATTTATTCATTGAGGCTTGGTCCTCAGCTTGAATTTGGGCTTGGAAAGAAAACGGGGGAGCTGATGGGGTCATAACTTCTTGTTTTAAGTTTTGGGGTTTGTTGGGGTTTGTTGGGGTTTTTTTGTGCTGACAGAAGTTAGAGAACTACTAACACAGCAGGGTTTCACTCTGCTGAGCCCATCTGGGCTCACTCAAAGTGCTGGGCACTGCACCAAGAACTGGGGAAACTGAGGACAAAAAAAAACCTGACCCCAAACCACCCTTTACATTTTTCAGGGGCACAGTGACTTGTCTTTTCCCTTCTGCAGCAGAGTTAAACTTTCATGAAAGCTGAATTGACTTGGAGAAGAGCCAGCTCCAGGGACAGACAGCAACATGATAGAAAGAGAGCAACGAAGACCCAGACCACTGCTGTTCCTGCTAATTCCCCTGCCTGCATCCCACACTAGGAATTTCCAGGGGGCTCAAATTGCTCCTTGCACTGCAGCTCCTCCATCCCACCACAACAGAACATCCAGCCTGGCAAAGGCACCAGGCACCTCTTTCACCATTTCTCAGGAAAACACTTGCAAAAAAACCCAAACGAAACCAAGATCCCCCCCCCCCCCCAAAACCCTAAAACCCACCATCACTATTTTGGAAAACAGAGTTTATTCCACAGTCTCAGCTCAGGAGTCTTCCTCACTTCACAAGGTGACCTCACAGCCCATTGCACAATCCCAGAGCACAAGCTACAAGCTCTCCAGGTGGAAGAATGCTTCCCCAGAAACAGAAAAGATCCCAAGTACACACACACAAAAAAAAGGAAAATTATGAGCAGCCATGACAAAGACAAGGAAAACCACAAAGCATCTCATGCCAGAGTCTTAGCTGATAAAAACCCAACGTGCATAGCACACAGCTTCAGGCTGGGATACACTTAGCCCTCTCTGAATGTTTAATGGGAGTATATGCATCAGTTAATCAGCAGCACAAGACACAAAGCGTTTTGTACCTCCTCGCCACGTGTTGTGCAATTAAAAGGCTTCTCATTCAGGCACAGAAAGAAAAGTCAAGGGACTTTGGCTGTGAAACATCCATTATTCAAAAGTATATCCATTATTCAAAGTTTTTCCTAAAATCCTATTGTCAGTTTGAAAAGAAAAAGAAAATGAGTTTCTGAAAGCTGTGCTCCGTTGATATTCCACTCCAATTTTTGCTGATTGTAAGTACTAAAACTCCAGACATTTTGAGGAACTAAAGAAATCCTTCTCAGTTGCTGAAAAAGGCAACACCCTGTGGGCAGTCACAATTCTCCCCCCCTCACTTTACCTAGTAGGGGTGTGAAAAACCCCGGCCAACAATGCACGCGCCTTTCCCAAATTGCTCGGCGACCCCAGCGTGAGGCTGAGGAGCAGCTGTTCGGGAGGAGGCAACACCAAACTGCTCAGTAGGCGAGAACAGACCCCCAGCCCTGTGCCCCAGCTGCTGACTGCAGCCCCCAGGGGGGCGAAGGGAGCCTGGGTGGGAGGCACAGCCTTCCCACCGCACTCAGGAGCTTCCACGTGGGGTGCCAGGGCTCTGCTACAGGAGCTCAGCTGGGAAACAGATCCCAAGGGTGCCTCCTGGCATGCAGATGTGGGGGGAAGAGGAGCATCAGATCCCACAGAGCCCCCCCCCCAAGAGCCACCCGGCTCTACCACAGCCCCTGGTGCCCACAGTGGGAAAAGCATTGGGACAAAGAGCGCTGCTCCAGGAAGGATGCTACCCAGGAACCACCTGGGCACTGGAAAATACTCAGCAAGAGCAACAAATTGTGATAAATTGCTGACATTAGAATGTAAAATAAGTAGCCCGGGTTTTACCTCCTCTTGGAGCTGGAGGAGACAGTGCTGAGAATCCAGGCATCAGGCAGCTCTGTAGGGATGAAATAAGTCTTAAGTCCAAGTGGTAAGTCAGCCCCCAGGCTGGAATCAGGTGCAGGGAAACAAACATGCTTGGCCAGGCCCAGAGCAGCAGGGTCTAAGGCCAGGCTGACAATGCTGAGCTGAGCTAGAGATTAGTGTTTCTACTTTAAGCTTGGAAAGCAGAAAAGCCCCCAGGCTGAGCTTATTTAGAGCCCCAGCCCATGGGTGGGGTTGGACAAGAGGCACCTGTGGAGAGGTGGAGCAGCTAAAGGCTGCTGTGCTGTAGGGCTGGCTTGTTGAAGAAAGAGCTGGACTCACATTATTATTAAAGTTATATATCAGATTGAGAAGTAGGGGCTAAAACCTGAAAAATAATCGAGAGTTATGAGCCAATAAAGGTTCTTATAACTTTAATTTAAATAAATATGTGTGAAAGAGGAACAGGAGCCTGAGAAAGGCTTCTCTGTCCTTGGAGAGGTAAGGCTATAATATGTAGTATAGATTGTTTTATGTGAGTAAAGGAAGAACAAAAGAAAACATGGCAGAGGGAAGCAGCACTCCCTCTGTGATAAATACTTGTTGTAACTCTAATACAATATAAGAATATATACTATTAGCTTGGCTTAAAATCTGCTTATTTAGGATTTCTCTATGTACAGTGTGTAACTAAAATGTGGAACCTCCAGTGGCGTGACCTGAGCACAGCAAAGACACGACTCCACCAGAGCAAGTTGATGGAAGGGTGATGACTGACACTGATAAATGCAGTAACTTGGGTGTAACGTGTTAAAGCCCTTAAACACTGCTGGAAGCTCAGTGGGTGCCACAGGGTCGGGGTCCTGCTCTTCCCCCATCATGCTGACTATTTTTCTGCTGTCACACTACCAACTTTAGGTGTTGCCAATAACTTGGGGAACAATCTGAGTGTATAAAAGGAAGGCATTATTCAGCGGCCTGTGCTGACAGCTATCTTTAAGCAGCACATTTATCTCAAGTACAATGATGCTTCAATAGCGGATACCTGTAGAGTGCTTCCAGGGCACTAAAATGAGCTGGATTTTATCTGCAGTAAGGCTGTGGCTCACAGCTTATTTGGACAAATTCTTTGCTGCAATAGGCCATTTTCTGCTATTACCAGTGCAATAAGCTAAACGCCCACTTCTTTTCTTCCGCAATGAGAAGCTGTGCGTGATGTGATGAATTTGCAAAGCCTTTAAAAGATGGATGGGAGTTAAAGAACTTCCTCCAGGGTCTGAAGCACCGCCAAGCAGGACTGGAGTTGCAAAAGGAACCCGGGAGGGGGATGGCAGCACAGGCAGCGCTGAAGCGGCTCGTGGAGCCAGAGCTGCTGTGATGCTGGAACAGCAGGGCACAGCACAGACAAATTGAAGCATTGACAGATGAAATGGTCTGACTGTTGTGACTCCACAGCCCATTGTAGCTCAAGTTTCTCTCGTTAAGCTTCAAAGAGTAAAAGCCAGCTCGTTAGTGGCGTCTCAGGGTCCCTTTGTTTGCAGTGGCTCTTATAAAGGTAACAGTGTCTGTAATGGCCCCTCCTGGGACCACGCTGGGCTGATGCAGGGTCAGGAGCACATTCATCCTCCCCAGACAAAACTGCCTGGGAATGTGGCAGGCTGTGTGGAGGGAGGGCAGGATAGCAGTGTCCCTTCCTTGCTGTTCACTGTTGGTGGCTGGATGGACTGCATTCCCTGTTCAAAACACACAAACCTGTACCTTGCTGTCTTTGCTGGTCCTCATTTCAGTTCAGACCTTTCTGTGCAGCTGCTGATGGGTGCACTGCTGGTGGGGCACTGCTCTGATACAGAGTCACAGGGTGCTTTGGCTTGGAAGGGACCTTAAGGCTCATCTTGTTCTACCCCCTGCCCTGGGCAGGGACACCTTCTACTATCCCAGGGTGCTCCAAGCCCCGTCCAGCCTGGCCTGGGACACTGCCAGGGCTCCAGGGGCAGCCACAGCTTCTTTGGGCAACCTGTGCTTCACTCCCCCTACAGCAGTGGCTCCCAAACAGGCACCAGTGGGACCCTGATTAGCCTCAGTTGCTCTTTGTACAGCTCAAACTGTAAGAAGCAGCTGGAAGTGAGCTATGATGCTCTGCTCCCATGACCACTGACTGCAGCCCAGACCCAGAATTAGGCTGTTGTCAGGGGGGAAGGTGGCCCCCAGCCTTCTGGTGGGGTTGGATAAGCAGTGTGAGAAGCCAGCTTACACGTGGAGAGGGTGACCTTTCCTGTGGCCTTGTGCTGGAGCAGGTGGTTGAAGGCTTCATTTAACTGCAATTTCAGTCAGAGGTGGTGGCCATGAGCTTTGCAGGGAAGGAAGGGGCAGAATGAGGTATGTGAGGAAGTCTGCATCTGAGTCTGGGCTTTCCACTCCTGGGACCCACTCTTGGACTTGAAATAATGCAGGACCAGACCAGCTCCTGGCTATTCCTCTGCTCTACATCCTTGAGCGTGCTGGAGGGTGGCTATGTAAATATTTCTGTGGAGCTGAGCCACTACCTAAGGATTAAAATACCATCAAATAACTTTAAAAAATGATTTGAACACCTTCAAACGTGCTCCAGAGGGGAAATGCAAATGAAGGAGCATCAGGATCCACTAATCCACTTCTAAAGCATTATCCCAACACATTATTCTTTAAGAACACAAGCCCTTTGGTATGGGAATGAATGGGTTTTTATGACATTGCCACTAAGCACATCACAATTCTGGCCTTGCAGTACCCAACCAGGAGTTAATGACTCCCTGGCTCCAACACAATGAAAGAAGATTTAAAAGGGTGAGGGGGAAATGGGATTTCTTGATTTAATATTTTTGTTTCTTAGAGAACCAGGACTCTGGAGTTCCTGTGCCAGGGGCCTAACCGCTCACAAAACTCTGTTGCTATGAAAAAAAAAAAAAAGGATATTTGCTAGAATAATTCTAAGGAGTCTTCCCCATGCTTACCTCTTCTGGTTTGGAGAGTGCTCCAACATGGGGATGCGTATTACTGGGGAATGGAGAAGATAAAGGAAAAACTGGAAAAATATCTTCCTGGCAGAGACTTGGAATGTTCCCAGAGCACAAAAGGTTCTTCAGAAGCAGCAGATTAGGGAGGAAGAGGAGGATTTTGGAAGGTCTCTTCCAACCTAGAGATTCTGTGATTCTGTAATTTTTCTTCTTGCAAAAGCTACTCTCACAATCCTGCCCTCCCACATGAACTTGCAGGGAGGGTGAGGAAAGAAGATCCACTGGAGGTCTTGCATGTAGCCTTGAGGCATAACCTGCATGCTGAGGAGGGATTTACTTCAGTGCAACTTTCCAGAGCTTCCTTGAAGATGCTTAGATGGGATAATGGGAAAAAATCCTTTACTGTGAGAGTGGTGAGACCCTGGAACAGATTGTCCAGGGAAACTGCAGATGCCCCATCTCTGGGAGTGTTCAAGGCCAGGTTGGAAAGGGCTTGGAGCAGCCCGAGGGAGCGGAAGCTGTCCCCATGGCAGGGGGTTGAAATGAGATGAGCTTTAAGCTGCCTCCCGACCCAACCCTTTCTGTGATTCTGTCCCCACTGATGGCCCCGATGGCCATGTCAACTGCTCTGCTGCTTTGAGCATTTCCTCTCCTCTCTGCTCCAGCTGCAGTTCATGCTGTGGCTTGTGCAGCCCTTCAGAGCCAGCTCGCATCTGGGGTTGTTCCCACTGCCACTGTCACCTGAGACTGAGGGAGCACCCACCACCCCCTGCAAAAGCTGCTCTGCTCAGAGAAGCACAGAGAACCTCAGGCTGGACACGTGAGAATTTTTCAAGCGAGTGGGAAGCTGGGGTGTGACCAGCTCTTTCTCTGGATATATTTAAATGTGTCTATTGCACAGTGGGAAAAACATGTCATTGATTTCTGAAAGTGTTTCCAGGCCATGGGAACCCCTCTGCCATCAGGGATGTGCTGGGTACTGCCACCCAAGGAAGATCTCATCCAAGGAAGAAAGGAGCCCCATCCCCTCCCCTCTGCCCCAGCACAAAGCTTTGATGTGGTGAAGTGAAACGTTCTGCTAAGCAAGGACCTGTGTTTGATGCTGACTTTACAAGCTGGAGTACATTAACTCCAGGCTGGATTGAAAATGTCACTCCTGTACCATTCAGACAGCCCATGTAATTGCCTCTGCTGTGGAGCAGGAGGAGGAGGGTGGCATGGATCAAGGTATAGAAATGATTCCTGCAGCCTGTCCCCTCCTCTGCTGCTGTCTCTCTGTATGAACCTCAGGACACTGCTTCATTTCAGTGGCTTTGTCTAGGGATGTTCCCATCTTTCAGAGGAGCAGAGAACTTGGCATTTCAGCTGGCAGCTGCTGCTGCAGGAGTTGGACAGCCCCACTACAGCTCCCTGGTGAGGGCTCAGTGGCACAGACACTGCTGCTCACAACCAGAGCTGCTGCCCTGGAGCCCATCAAGGGACACTGAGCTCCTCTTTGGTGAGACAGCTTTGTGACAGGGCCAGCTCAGGATGCTCCCCACTGATGGGAATGGGGAATTAACTCACCACTGCACGTGGCCTCTGGTGTTTCAGCACTGGACAGGTTCAACAGGAATGTCAAATTCTGGGAAGAAAGTTTGTGTTGAGCAGTTCTGAAGTTTGCACTGTATCTGTGTGGGTTTAGTTTGTAAGAGTTGCCTTTCCTGCAGCCCCTGACACCTTCAGACTCTTGAGATTCAACAGGTCGAGGCTGCTGACAATCTCTCACTGGCTGCATCCCACCTGGACGCTGTGCAATCCTCACCTCCATGGGACCCGAATGCTTTCCCCTGCTTTGAAGGAGGGAAAATCAAGGTGCAAACCTGAAATGATCACCTCAGCATATACAGGTAGGGGCCCAAGAGACAAGATGCCATTTTTTTGACAAATTTTTGACAGCTGAAATACCCATGTGTAGGGTTAATGTTCATGTGCTGCCCGCTGAGCAGCTGCTGCTGCTGTTTGCACTGGTTAGGCCCATGTCCCATGGCCAAGAACCAGAGAGGCTGTGCCACAGGTGGCTGGCAACTGCACCATGTCCTCATCCTGCACCTCCAGGGATCTGCTACAGCACCTGCTCAAAGACCTGTGACACGAGTAATCCCAAAGAGGGATGAGGCCAAAGATCTGCTGAGCTGAACCCATGGTGGGGCTTGGTGTTTGAAAAAGTTTGTTTTAGTAGTTCTTTTATATCTTTTAACAGCCCACTCTGAGGAAGAACTTCCCCCAAGCATCACACTCTGCCAAAAATGACAGGGTAAGGGGAAGAAAGTGATCTGAGGGTTGCAAGGCAGCGGTTCAGGCAGAACTAAAGCCCTGAACCAATAGACAAAAGTCTTTGCAGTTTTGGAAAACAACGGCTCTGTATCCTCACCTTCTGATCAACGACACACTCTGCCACAGCCTTAGTGCTAATCACACCATTTACTCTGCTTCTTGCCAAAAAACCCTCACTGGATGGGTGTCAGGAGAGAAATCACGGAGTCCTGCTGTTCTCTCTGAATTAAACATTTCATTTCCCTGTGCTTTCAGGAAGAACCGTGAACAGCTCATGCTGTGTCTAGTAACAGTCCACTTAGCAATTTCATTGAGTGAGTGTATTTACCCCTTTCATCTCCTGAATGTGACTCCTCAGGCAGAGCCTGTGCCTTCTCCATCGGCAGAGCTCGGCATCCCTCATCCTCAACCACGGCGCCAAGGCTTGAAGGGGGAAACCTCCACGGCACACACCTGGATCTCCACCCACACTGACCGATGAGGGAACACGAGCCCGTTCCTAAACTCTTGTATCCCTGCGTTTTCCTTACCTCCTTTCCCTTGACATGGGCCAAAGGCTGGGGAAGGGGTGAGCAGCAAAGTTCCAGGTGGGCAGAAGATGGCAGCAACAGCCCAGCAACAGCTCTGCTTCACTGGATAGGGATTTCCTTTCTCCGGGAACACCGGTGTGGTTTTGCAGAGGAGAGGAGACATTTTCACCCCTTTGGACGTCAGGATTGTGATCAAGGCACAAGGGACACCGCTCCAGGACTTTGGAAAACCAAAGGAGACGGCTCAGCATGAAGAGCTTGGTGCGAGAAGGAGCATGTAAGGATCGCCCACGCATTGAAAGGTGTTCTTCCAGCCTGGGTGGATCATTACAGGAGACTTTCATGGATTTTAGATCCTTAGTGCAGGTACACGAGGCCTGGCAGATTTTCTGCTTGGACTTCCTGATACAGGGGATGCTGTCCCATGGGAGGTGGTGGGAAATGGGCAGCAAGCATTGAGGAGCAGCAGCGCTAGGACAGTTTTGGATGTTTTTTCTTTTAGTCTTTGATCATTGCAGGAGACTTGTGTGGATTTTAGCTCCTAGGTGCAAGTACACGAGGCCTTGTGGATTTTGAGCTTGACATCCCCTTTCCCCAGTGGAAATATAAATGCTGGGCAAATATTTAAAGTATCTAAGTAGATCTTTGCAGCTTCAGTGAACGACAACAGATGAAAACTTTGCAGAGGAGCATTTTGCCCTCCAAAGGCTTGAGTTTTAAATTTTTTTTTTTTTGCAAGAATGTGCCTTTGCAGAAGCCTGTGGTGGTTCCCAGCAGTAAAAAAAGGACTGTATGCTGCCATCAGTGTGTGTCATCACACCGGTTTTCCCAATGGGGAAACCAAACATCCAGGGGCCATGGGTTGAGTCAGAGCTCGCAGAGCCAGGGGATGAGAACCCTGATCTGCTGACTCTCTGCCCCACAGTTTAACCACAACTTTGTCCCTTCCCCTCGGGGGATCTCACACTCCAAAGCTGCACTGCTGCCTGCGCATGATTTTTGGAGAAAACTATTTTCAGAGAAAATAACGTGCTTCTTGGGCTGAAACATCTTATAATAACTCTCTGTCCGGAAGGCGGATGGGAATGCATGTGGGGGAGGCATGATGAGACAAAAAATTTGGGGGTGGAGAAATCAGTGTGGCTATTTGTTACAGCTGTGACCTTAAGAGGAAGACCAAAGCATACCCAGCAGTTACTGCTCCAGTCTGTCCACCTGACAGAGACCCAAGGCTGGGGTTAGGTGTGGCTGTCCAGCTCATGTCGTGCCAGCTGTGGGGTAAACTTGGCTGGCTGATTGTTCTGGAGCAGCTCCCGGTTGGCAGCGGTGATCACACCACCTGTGCATCTCTTATCTGTGAGTGAAGCAGCGCGTTTGATGTGAGCATCCTTCTGGCTGGCACTCGGGATCAGGAAGAGAGGAGAATTCCTCTCATAAAATCCTGCAAGAGCTCAAAAGAGCAAAATAACAGCGATGGGACTGAGAGCCAGGATCGGTGCCCTGATCAGCGCTCCGGCGGATGCGCCACAGTGCGGGATGCACGGCAACTGAATGGGTGTGAGATTTTCTGTGTATCCCCTTCTTCCTTCTAGGATTAGCTCCAAAAGGTGGTATTTTAGTAGCTTAGGGAGAGAGTGCCACTCTTACTAGGGTCATGACCATTCGCCCTGGTGCCTTGTGTGATGTGAAGGAGAAGGCTCAAGCTGAGTGCTGGTACCATTTTTAGATATACCAGGTTGTTACTAGATGTCATGCACAACTCAGATTGGAATCCTGCAAAAGAACCATGAACTGGCTCTTCTCTGGGGTAAGTGGATTTGAAAGTATCAGCTGTGGTCATAGAAGTGCTGAGACTACATTCCCAGAGACAATACAGAGGTGGGAGGAAAAATACCCGCCGCAGCTCCTGGATGCTCAGTATTTCTCAGGCAAAAATCTGCACTCATGCACAGGAAGCCTTAAACATTTTGGACTCTACCTGCAGAGAGGACTGGACACTGCACATCTGGACAGTGGAGGCTTTTGGGAGCATTAGCTGTGCTTTGGGAGGTCTGGCTGCTGGAATTTGAGCTGTACATCAGCAGGGCAGTCATGGCATGGGCTCTCTCTGTGTATGTCCTTCACATCTGCCCTTGCCAGGCATCAGCCCTTACCTGTGAGCTGAAGTGGACAACTTGAAAAGCCTTTTTCTGCACTTTGCCACAGGGAGTCTGTCAGCTCATTTCATCCATCAAATCAGCATACGGCCAGCAGTAATTGCTTCTTGTCTCTGCTGTACAGCCCCGATTAAAAACCAGAGGCACAGCCACCAAGTGACATTGCTGTGGTATTTTCTTCTCAGAGGAACAAAAGCTGCTTCCCACCAGCTTCCAGCTTCCCTCCCATTAGCAAGGAAGGCCTCACCTGAATGAACCTGCCATGAAGGCAGATGCAACCAACATGAATGTCTGTGAATGACTGTGCCCCTGCCCAGGATCACTGCCTGAGGGACAGACTGGTGTTTCTTGGCTAGCAGTGGAGGGAACAGGATGGTCAGCTCCACCTCTGAAGCAGTTCAGACGCAATTGAAACAAATCTCTTGTGGAACCCTCCTGGCTTCTGCTGAACTACGACACAGATGGGTCTGGCTCACTGCATGCAGCGAAAGCCTCTTAATTACGGCAGCAGCTCAATTTATTTGTTTTGGATCATCTTTATTAGCCATCACTTAAGCTTGTAATCAAGGGAAGAACAGGGACTGTAAAAAGAGTACTGTCCTATGCTGCTGGCCTTCTCCCTGTGCTGCAGCAGCTGCGTGTTGCTCCAGTCTGCTCAACACCTTCAGGACTCTCTGCCCTCCTGTATGGATAGCACTGCTGTCACCTGTGCTCCAAATGCCTGCTTTATTCCTGGAAAAGCATGGCTGTGTTTCTTTCCTGGGACACTTTTAATTGACTTGGGTAGGATATCTGATGCCCCAAATGCTCTCTAGGCACAGCATGAGCAGCAGGTGCCTCCTGGAGGGGTTGCTGCTCATCTCTTCAAATAGATACCCAGGTAGGCTAGTACCCTCTCCCCCAGTGGGAGAGAGCATCAAAATCCTTACAGAGATCCTGGCAGGAAAAACAAAGGCCTCAGGAGTGAGACCTGAGGCTCACATGGTAATCAAGGGAGCCCAGACCTTCTCCTCAGGAGAGAACACTGCTCAGAAACACAAAGCTACATCACTGCTCTGATTGTGGCTGTTGTCATGTGCTTAAATCCTTGTGTTCAGTGGAGGTGTAGCTGTTCAAGTGCTTCTTCTCAAGTGCCCAGGATGTTTCTGTGATTTTCAGCCTGCCTCTGTACCACTGTCCTGAATCTCCTCTCAATCCTACATCTTGATTGCACTCTTAGGGCTGAAGGGCTGCTATGACCAGCACCACGCAGCCATTTTCCACCCTTGCTGCACTGAGACTCAGTTTTTGTTTGTGCAGCCCAGGTCTGGGATTCCTACATCCTATTTTAAATGTGGCCTGAACAACCACAAGCATCAGCAGAAAGCGTTAATGGTCTCAGTGTTTTTAACAGGGACTGAGTATCTCTTCCATGTCACCGTGATGCCTGCTCCTGGACCAGGACCCACCATGGCCTGTGGGATAAGCTCTGCTCCCAGGACGTTCACAGGTGAGCAGCAGGGATGCATCTCCAACCCAGCATCTTTGGAGGTGCCCTCCTAGTGGGATGCAGGGCTGGACTTGGCTTTGAGAGCTGGCAGCTCCAGTCAAGTACTTTTGTGTGGTCCAGGAGGAAATTCCCCAAACTGGCATCCATCCCCTGCAAAACTACGAGAAGCTCCTGTTTGTGGTGCAAGAGAATGTGTATCAACTGTCAGGGTCTGCTCACAGGGCAGGGGAGAAGGCTGGATGTCGTATTTGTGTGTGTGTGTGAGCTGTTACAAGATGCAGAGCAGTGTTTTTTCTTTGTTTATTCAAACATCTCAAGGAACAATAGGTTGCTGGACTGGGAGGAGAGAGGAGGAGTTTGCTTCTCCTTTCTTCTGAAGGGTCAGTGCCTCACAGTGCTCTTGATCACTCCTGTTTGGTGAATTATCCTGTGGTAAACGTGGAAGTGCAGTGTGGAGAACCCCAGGGCTGCATTTGTAATGAAGAGCCATCTCCAGGCTACACCAAACGAGCTTATTTGTGTCCTGGTACAGCCTTTGTTTGCAAACAACGGCCTCTCTAGGTAACCACACAACAGAGCACAAGTGCCTATTTATTTGCATCTGCCTGTGCTCACAATAGTGAAGGAAGGGAACCCATCTGTTTGGGCAAGGGAGAACAAAAATACAGCAGAGGGAAGTTGCTTGCATTTGTAATACAGGCAGCCCATGAGAAAGAAGGCCATGATTCTAGAGATGTAGAGAAATCTAGTGATTACTCTCTGCTCAAAGTTCAAGCCAAGTGATCTAACCGGGAGCCTGGCAAGAAAAATGGAGACAAATAAATCATTCCTTCCTTACTGGCCTCACTTCTTGCTCAGAGACAAAACCCAAACCTCTTTGGCTGAGTTACAGTCCAGTAACTGCAGCCTTCCACTGACCCTGCGTCCATCCCACGACCTTTTCTGCACTGACTCATCACAGCATCTGTTGCCGTCACCTCCCCAGTGTGCTGGGGACCAGCTTTATCACAGAAAAAGGACCTATTCAAAGGCTACATTTTTAAATGCCAGTCCTGGGCTCCGTGAAGATGATCCAGCCCATGAAGAGAAAGCTGGCAGGTTTGTCACAGTCTTGCCTTTCCTTGTTAGAGTCAGTTGGAGAGTTTTACAGATCTGTTCTGAAGGTTGCTGGAGGCTGGTTATTTTGTTTTAAAGTCAGGGAAGCAGCAGACAGGCAGCCACTATTAAAAGGAGAAATTTAAAAAAAAAAAAAAAGTAATTTGGGCTTTAAAGGCAGCTGACTACTTTTGACAGGCTGAAGGATTTTTTGTCTGGATATTCCTGACATGCAAGGTGAAGGGATATGTTGTCATGGAAGAGGATTTCAGCAGCTCTAGCAGACAGAGAGGAACCTCCACCTTCTTTAAGAAGGGTCCCGTGCTGACTTATGAGAGCCTTTAATCAGACTTCAGGTACCCTGCATGGCCACATCCAGCCATTCCTTGAGCTCTGTTTCTGAAAAAAAGATCCAAAATCAGACCTTTCTATTCCAACACCAGACTTTCTTCATTTCCCTCCTCCCCAAATCTCATGAGGAGGGAAAAAATAATCACATTTAGTGCTGCATATGCCTTCACATTTGCTTTTATAAAGGGGTTGGGAAGAAGGCACATTTTACCCTAACAACATCCTGTTGGAAGGATAAGGTGCTGTTATCTCAGGCTGCTCCCTTAGTCTCCTCTGAATAGTTTTGCTTAGGTTGAGAGAACGTTTCTCAACAATCACATAGAAATTGGCTTGTTTGGTGCACTTCTAACATATTTTGCAAAAATACTTCATGTGTCCCAAAAAGAGTGACTCAAAAGAGGAAGAAAAATGTTTCTCAGCCAGAAGAGTCATGGAAGTGAAGAGCTCACAAGGGTTCAGTCGGTCACCCCTCAGCCCAAACTGTCCACAGCATCACCAGGGTTTATATTTGGATGGTGTTCTCCCAAGACTGAGTCACATTTCCTGCCTCGAGTTGCTCCAAAACACTGATGTTTCAGGCAGGGTCCACATTTCAGTCTGATTCATGCAGTAGGTAGGAGTGGCCCTTTCTGCTGTTTTCGGGTGGCCTTGGATTACCCAGCACATATGAAAATTAGACCCAAGCTGAGTAAACAAATATTGATCTACTCAACCTCAGGTCACAGCTGAGAATAGCATTCTGAAGGAGTATATTGAAGGGGCAGGATCACATCAGAGGGTATAAATGCAGGGTGAAATTCAACCCTGCTCCAGGGAGTTTGCAACCTTAGTACAATCAATAGCAGCATCTGAAAACGCTGGTCTCATTCGGGTTACACAAACCCCGTGCCTCTGAGTGGTTCCTCCTTTAGCAGCTGAGTGTAAGAAATTAATTAATGAACAGTCCAGAGCTGCTGAAAAGAGGAGGGGGAGTGATGCTGAAATAGCTGTGTGTTGGGGGCACGTGGGGCTATAAGTGGGTTGGGATGGGAGCAGAGGCACAACCTGTTTGAGGGAAAAGCTGGGCAATGGGATGGACTTGCTGGAGATGATGAATGCTGACCCACACCCCATCATCATTCGGGGTAGGAGCGTTCCTTTTAGACGGTGACTTGCGCTGCTGAACGTGCTACGTGGTAATTTTCCAGGTACTTGGCCATTTGACTTGAGGGTTTTTTAAACATGCTGGATGAGATGTGATGTCTTGTGAGCACTGGAAGGGAGGCAGCAGAGCGGATTTTTCCCACTGTGCTGAATTAAGTAGGACGCGCTGCCTTCCCAAGCGGAGTCCCTGACCTTCCCGTGTCTCTGTAGGGTCACAGTTTATTTGCTAACACCTTAGAGAAAAGCCAGAGCCAGCTGGTCTTTCCTCAGTGATCTGAGCTTTCCTCCAAAATCCACACTGTGATTTCAGAGAAAAATTCACACTATTGAGGTTGGTGTATTCAGACCAATAATGTTGACTCATTGCAGGCCTGATCCCTGACTGGCAAAGTCTCTGGGATTACCAAGAAAATTATTTTCCAGTCATAGGATGGTTTGGGTCAGAAGGGACCTTAAAGATCATCCAGTTCCGACAAACTGTCTAGTCAGATGGGTTTTCCCTGTTTTCTTCCCAGCAGGATACAATGACAGGAGCAACCACCCATCAAGGCACATTGTCACCAGCCCAGCAGACAGCAAGCCCCAAGTGTGGAGGGGACAAGCTCTCACAAGCCCACATTTTTGGGCCTGGTTCCTGTTTCACGTGGCAGCAGGTTGGCCTCGACCCGGTGCCTGCCCCAACAGAGCAGGACACGGCAGCTTGAAAGGGACTGTCGGGAGAAGAACAGCTGAGAGCCACAACGATCCCAGTGTGTGTATAAATAGAGACAGAGCTGTTATCCTGATGAAATGAGACCAGATGTTTCTCCCAAATCCCTCCTCTCTGCTAGTGAAAATTATAGTTTAGTTACAGCAGGGCAAAGCAGGCAGCAAAATATTTTAGACCAACTGATGATGTTGGGAAGTCAAAGGGGCAAAATGCCTCACTGGGGTAGGGATACCATGCTCTGTGATGCTGCAGGGCTGGATTGGGCATGGTCACAGTGGGAACCAGAGGAGTCCCTCGCTGCCTTTGTTCTATTTCTCTGCTTCCTATCCCAGTATTAATGGGCTGAGTTTTAAAGCCCATACTGTAGCCGCTTTTGTGAGGTAGAAATTCAGTGTCAGCACATGTATCCTGGAGGCAGTTGGCACGAGATGAAGGAGGGACGACAGCAGCAGTTAAAACTGGGCCTTGGCTCTTTAATATTTAACTTTCCCCAGTGCTGTTTTTTTTTTTTTAATCAGTTTGCGCATTATCTGCCATCCCCGTTCAAAGAGGGTTTTAGCACAGAGATTTCAGCGCTTAATCCCAGGGGCAGGGAAAGCGGAAGAGTCTCTCTGAAGGTTCCAGGGCTCAATCTGGCCTCAATTACACCAGCCTAAATCAGCAAACAGTGGCCACAATGGACTTCGCTGTGACCACATCGGGCTGCAGGTAACAAAATTAGGGGTCAGTCCTGTATCTCTCCAGGAGATGCCTCTGCTCCCTAAGGCTCCATCTGTGAGGGAGTTCCCAGGAGGATATAAACATTGACAGCCTGGCTCAGAATAAACGTCCACCTTGGGCAACAACTGGGGCCTGGCTGTGGCCAGCTGCAGATGCTTAGGAAGGGATATCGGAAGAGGGAGAGTATAAAGTGATCCTTCCTCCAGCATTTCCTCCCAGCTCCTGGTAATCAGCAGTTGAGGGACTTCCTAAGCCGGAGGTTGCATGAATTTGTGTAATCCCTTTTGTTTTTTTTTTTCTCATTCATTTATACTTTTGGCCTCCGTGACATCCTGTGGCAATAAGTTCCACAATGTAATTATGTGTTGTGTGAAAAGTACTTCCTTTTGTCTGCTTCAGACCTGACTCCTGAACATTTCTCTCCGTGTTCTTGTGTTGTGAAGAAAAGAGAAAAAGAATTCCAGGTCCATACCACACCTCTCTTGACCTCTTCAGACTTCTCTGTCTTTATTTGCCCCAAGGTTTTGTTCTTCCCAACTGGAGTCTCCTTGTTTTTCTAGTCTTTCCTCCTCATATGGTATCTATCCCATCACTTCCACTGTCCTTACCACCCTCCTCCACGTCTCTTCTCATTTTCTTATTGCCTGTTTTTTTTTGAGATAAGATCACTGAAGTGAGACTTGCTCACTTCTGAAGACACAAATTCATTCTCCTGGCAGAAGGTCAGCTCAAAAGCTTTCTTTTCTCAAGTCACACTGGTGTACTTTGATTTCTTCTACAACACATACAGCAGTCTTGGGCTTAATGAAAATACATGTGCAGCTCTCTTCAAATACTTGCATTTAACCTATGCTGAGCAAACCCCCAGCCCTAATTTAACTAGAGTCTGTGGATGAAAATGACATCCACAAGTAGATCAGCTAATGGGGCTGGTTTACATGAAGGGAATTTCATGCATGTGCTTATATTACTGCTCATATATGCCTTCACAAATCCCCTGAGCACTACTGGTGGAGAAGACCCCCAGCCAGAACAGCTGAATTGGTGAGCATGAAACTTGGGAGTCTCTGATTTCCAGGACATCTTTATTTATAAAATATGTCTATTTTTGCTCCTGTCATGCCTGCAAAACCAGCCTTCCTATTTCAGTCATCCCTGCTCCTTAGTGTTGTTTATGTTGCCCCAAACCCCACCAATAAAGGCTGGAGAATGGATTTTGTCTTCTGCTGCCATGTGAATTTCAGAAACCACACTAGCCAGTCCTTCCAGACCTTGGCTGATCATACTTGCAGATACAACCAGTCCCCACTTGATGGGAACCAGTTGCTGCTGTCTTGCGCCGCTCCTGCGTAAACGTTGTCCCAGGATTGTGCGGCAGCTTTTTTTAAACTCCGTTTTTGGCAGAAGCTTAGCAGCCACATCCTTCCCTCACAACAAGCCAGCTCCTCTCCTGCTTCTCAAAGCAGCTTCATCCCCCTTTCCCCCCGT
Source organism: Nicator chloris (assembly GCA_013400495.1). NCBI lineage: Eukaryota > Metazoa > Chordata > Aves > Passeriformes > Pycnonotidae > Nicator > Nicator chloris. The sequence goes on along the minus strand of WAAE01006614.1, from coordinate 25,154 downwards.
GTCCACTTGTGCAAGTTTCCTGCAGCAGGGAAATCGCCCAGGCTCGTGTGAGGGATGGGGATGTATCTGGGAGGCTGGCAGCAAGAAGGGGGCTGTGGGGAGAGTAGGAGGGGAAAACCTTGAGGAGTTTATTGGATTGTGGCCACTAAATGATAAGCTGGGAGAATATGTACATTTTATTTTATCAGGAGCATTGGGAATGAGCAGGGGTAGAGAGCACGTAGGAGGGAAAAACTGCTTTTCCTACTGCTTCATGGTATTATTATGGCAATTTATGCAGATGTCTGCTCTGGAAGGAGTGTCCTGCACACCCTCAACTTCCAGAACCTTGGAAACCACACTGCAGAACATGTTTTAGGGTGGGAAGGAGCAAGGAAATGTTACAGGGTGTCCCAGCTGTGCTGCTTCTGTGCAGAATCACCCATCACAGTGGTGGAGGGTCAAATCCTGGTCAGATTTCATCCTGGTTTAATTCTTCCTGGTTAAAAGGTTAGTTTTAAAATCCTTTTTTTTTTTCCCAAAGAATCGAGGCTGACACCATTAAACTCACTGGATCATTCTTTCCCCTGGTCCTGTCTCTTACCTCCTACAACCTCAGGAACTCACTGGTTTGTTTTAAACAAAACAAACAGAGGGATAAATGTCCAAGAGCTAATCCTGGCACAGTGAGATCCTACAAGCCTCTTCACCCAGGATGTCCATCCTCTGCCAGATATCAGGCATGAATCTGTAGGAAACTGGACTACACCAGTTCTGCCAATCACAAAACAACCTAACACTTGGAATAAGGAAGTTTCTTCGTTTTCCAACTCAGCCTGGAAATAGCAGCCGGGTACATATGCCCACCATGGCAGAACTCATCCGGTTCTCTCCCAGCTGGGTGGAGAACAGCCCAATTGTAGGGCAAAATTCAGGTCAAGTTTCTGTCTCATGCTTGACTGTCTCAGTCAAGCATGAGACAGAAACTCACAGAAATGAGGTTTCATCAATTAATCATGGGGCTGGCAGGACTTTTCTCCTCCACTGAAATAGTTAATGCAGCTTCCACCACAGACAAAACTATATGGTGTGAGGGTACTCCAACTCACTTGGAGCAGGAGGGCACTGTTCACTGCCACTTTGCAAGTCCTCAGCTCCCAAGAGGAGCTTTTGGCAACTCCTAAGACAAACCTTCATGACTGGGCAATGGATCCAGAGTCACGGTCCTTCCTTTCTAAGGGAAGTTGCTGTTCTTCAGCCACAACTTGCTGGGTAAACCCTCTTATTCTGCTCTGCTGCAAAACAAAACCAGATGACAGAAGTGTGATTAGAAGGTGTGGGAGCTGTTATCTACTTTAAAGCAGCTTTATGGCAGCGTAACTTTTACAGGTCCACACTAAGTCAACCGCTCTTTCAATAAAGAAAAAATTGTTAGTGCCTTTAATTTGTGTACAGAGGTGAGCTGTTGGAAACAGCCTGTGCTAATGGAGATAATCACTGGATCTGAATGCTTGGGTGAACCCAAGTTCATATTGATCATGGACAGGCGCTGACTCACTCCAAGAGATTACAGGGATGGAACCCAAAGTAAGCTGAACCCCTTTGCCCACCTTCCCTGAAAATTCAAGTCACAATGCCATGATTTATAAGACACTTCAGGATGCATGCTGTATTCACAGCTGTTCTAGACTTTTAAAAAACATATACCTTAAGCACTGGGAAATTCACCAAAATACAAAAGGGAAATAGAAAACTGAAACATGGTGTACTGGGGGAGGTCAGTAAATAGACATTTAGGACAAACCAGCCTGCAAATCCCCTAAATGAAACGCACTTAATCAAGCCAGTTGTCCTCCTTTCCCTGCAGCACATCTCCTCATGTACCTGAGAAACAGCCTGTGTGAGTGCATGAAAGATTTATCAGTCTCGGTGAGGCGTGCGAGCGCAGATCTGAGCCTGGGGAACCCCACGGCAGCCGCTGTTTGAGACTAAACCCATTACCCTCGCGTTGCTGCGGCGTTTTGGGGGGAACGGGCCGCTGTGAGAGGCATGGGCCGCAGCCGGATTATCCCGATTTGTGTTCCTTCGGGACGCCTCTCCCGAGCCGCGAGCCCCCTTCCCGCCACTCTCCCGGCGGGGCTGAGGGGAGCAACCATCTTGAGTCCCCTCCGGGGCAGCCACACGAAGCCCCGCGCGGGGAGGCGGCCTCGGGGGGAGGCGGGGGCCGAGGAAACGGCTGCCGGCAGCCCCGAGGGCAGCAGGGGCACAGCCTGCCGCCATGGCCCGCCTCTCCCTCAGGCCGGGGCGGGCGGGGCCGGGACGCTGCGGCTCCGCCCGCGCTGACGCGAGGGGCGGAGAAGGGGCGGCCCGGGGGAGGGAGGGATGGAGCCGCACTGAGGCGAAGCGGGGCCGGGGTGCAGCGCGGGCGGCGGCGCCTCCTCGTCCCCACGGCAGCATGGAGGCGGCCGCGGGAGCGGCGGCAGAGCCGGCGGCATGGGTGGCAGAGCCCTTCGCGGAGCCGGAGCCGAGCTCGGAGGAGCTGGAGGCGGGCGGCGCGCTGGACCGCGTCCTGCGGGAGTCGGTCTGCCAGCAGCAGGGCTGGGTCCGCGTCTACGGTGAGGGGCGCCGGGGCGGGGAGCGGCGGAAAACTTCCCGGCCCCAACTTCCCTCTCCCTTTCTTTTTCTCCCCGCTGCCGAAGCTCCCAATTCCCCGCGGCTCCTTGCCTCCCCCGTCCCCGGCTCGTTCCCGGAGCCCCGGGTTCACCCCGCGCCACGCCTTCGCCTCTCCCAAGGTGCGGGATGCTCCGGTGTGGGGATCCGCGTCCCAAAGCTTTTGTGTGCCCGGAGTCCCAGGATGTGTGCCCGGGATGCGGGTGCCGGCAGGGCTGAGCACTCGTGGATCTAATTAGTATTAATGAGCTACTAAAGGCCTGGGAGGTGCTGATACGGTGGGTCCCGTCGCCTCAGACTTACTGGGCTGTGTTAAATTGGCACCTTTGTAGTTTATAGAAAGGATGTTAAGATCTTCAGCAGTGCAGGACGCGGGGTTGTTTCCCCTTCTTTGTCAAACTCTCCCTGGTATGTAACCTTTTAAAATTAGCTTGATTTATGTGGCCGGGCCTCTGGTTTGTTTAGGCTCCCAGCTGAAGTGCAGTCGGTTTTAATCTGTCGATCGGCACCTAAATAGTGGAAATTCTGTTTTATCTTTTCCTTGTCTCCCCCTCTTGTTTGTCTTGGTAATCTAAGGATAATTACTCCCACGTTTCAGAGTGAAGAGCACTGCAGGCATTATTTTGTTTTCCCTCCTGTAACAAATTTTATGGTCCAGCCTCGAAAAGGCACCAGTTGTGGTGTGTGCACGTGTTACCTTTGTCTGATATTATTATTGTTGCCTCTTCCCTGGAAGTGTTCGAGGCCAGGTTGGATGGGGCTTGGGGGAACCTGGTCTAGTGGAGACTGTCCCTGACCATGGCAGGGAGGTTGGAACAAAACCATATTTAAAGTCCCTTCAAACCCAAACCATTCCATGTTTCTGTGATTATGGAGAACCTGTAAAAACACTTTTTTATTGGTACTTTTTAACGTGTCTTATGCTGGTGATTGTCTCTTTCGTCTTCCTCTCCTGTCCTGAATCCCACTGAGATTCTCCAGGTTTTCCCTGACCTGTAAAACTAGAAGTAAATGCTCTCTGTTACCCATGTCATTGATCTGTTGCTGGTTGCGTTATTCTTGAAACACAACGATGACATGAATAAGTTATCTGCAAGAACTCTGCTGCATTTCTTGGCTGATGGCAGGTAATTATTGTGAGTACCACCAGCCTGAGCCTTCACACATATCAAATGAGGAAGATCAGGCTGCAGGTTTTCTAGAGAGCATGGTCACAAATAAACCTTTGTGTCTCTTTTGGAAGCTTGAAAAGCTGGTGCAGTGGGATGAGGCTGTCTGTCTGCTTTCTGTCTGGTACATCAATGAGCAAAGTTATATTTAGCACAATTAATTGTAATAGAAGTTTGGGATTTTTGGTAGTTTCCACTGTGTTTAGCTTGCTGCTTCTTGCCTACCTTGCTTTCGTTAATCCCAGCCTAGAGCTGACACTATAAAATGCAGCCTTATGCAAAAATATCTCTCTGCTGTTGTTGAGAGGAGTTCCAAAGAAAGCAGTTTGCCTTCAGATTGTTTGTTTGTTGAGAATGCTTTCTAAAGGTAAAATGAGGATGTACTTAAGAAGAGGATGTCTGGCACCAGCCTATCTGATTGTTACCCAAGGTTGTATCTTCCATGAGTGGAAGCAGGAATGTGGTTTCAAAATTAGCCACAGTGAGGAACATTGCTTTTTGATAAAGTCATACGTTGTGATGTGCTTGTAGTTTGACATTAGCGCATAGATAAATGGGGAAAAATTCACTGTGACAGGGCCCAGCTAGCTCACAGGCTATAAAAATCAGCATACACTTCAAGCACGTAAAAATACATCTCATAGCCCAAGGACAATAACTAATTATTCCTAGTCTGTGTTTAAAAACAACTCATTATCCCTCTACCTCATAAAGAATCTGATGTGGTGATGTCTTCTCTCCTTCCCTAAGAAATTGCAATCGGATTAGCTAGTATTTGTTTGTTTCCTTCTGCTTATTAGCCTTTTTTTTTTCTTGCATGAGCACATCTGGAGAAGTTTGCAGACAATGAATCAAGCTGAAACTGTGCCATGTTTGTGCACAGCTAAATATGGGTTACAAACCTATGAGTGACAAGTGTTATTCATAGGATTAAAAGTAAAGCCTTGCACAGTTGTTTGAGGAACCACAGCAGCATAGCAAAAGAAAACAGGAGCAGAAAGCTTAGCCTTATTGTCCGTTTTGTCTGATAAACAATGAGAACACTAACACTAATTATTTCACCATGAATGGCTGGGGGAGGGAAGGAATATTGAGCCCATGAAAAGTGGAGAAGCGTTTTGTGGCATGGCAAGAAATACAGCTTTTGATGTCACTGCATTTCTTTTCCACGTGTCTCTGCGAATGTGAACCTCTGTGAAGGGGAGTTGTTCCAAATGAAAGGTGACTGGCTGAGAAGCGTCCCTAGCAGTGGAAACATGTATTTTAAAGAAAAAGTGCTCAGCAGCCACTTAAAGACAGACAGCTGTTTATTTCTGTGCGTCTCTACTTGGCAGTGGTGTGCCATCCACTCTGTCTCTGTCCAAAGAAGTAATTACTGCCATGAGGGGAGCTGGTCTGGATGCAGAGCCTGTAAAACTTCATCTGTTAGCACAGAGAAAAGAATTTAGCAGTTAAGTCCCATCATTGCTGGTCTCTGCGGCTTGCCAGCAGTATGACAGTGATGTGAATACAGTAGGACTTTACAATGTCTGGGATGTGATTTCAGTGTGACACTGAGGTCTTGTCTGACTTCACTACGAGATCTAAATCACAGTCTGGCTATTTTTGCATTTCCTGCCTTAGCCGCACTAGTTCCAAGGGTGGCTGTTTCATTCTGCGTTCTGGAGGTTCAGCAGCTCCTGCTTAAGTGAATTAGCCAGGACATTATCATGGAAATACAGTTTCCTTACCCATGGACGGAGTTTGAAATATAATTAGTTTCCTCTAACCTGATGTTTGAGCAGTGGACAGGAGCAGCAGATTTGCTTGTCAGAGTGATAGGTTTAATTGCTCGTGAAACACAAATCATGTGAGTGCTGTTAGATAATGTTTCCAAGAACTGGTTTTGACACACAACTAATGTTTCTGTAAAAGATGTATCGACATGTGTTCTGGGTGACGGCTTCCATTCAGACTCGTGGCATGTGTGCAAGGGGTAGTAGGGGGGAGGTGTCTTGCCTGGATTAATGCTATGATTTTTTTTTTTCCTTCCTTCTCTCTAGAAGTGATAACTGACTTTTGAAAGCATCCACGCTTCTTTCAAGGTCTTTTTCTGTGCTCTTTGAGACAGGTTTTTTGAGGAGGAGGCAGGGCAATAACTGTATAGCATTTTTTGCTAACTGTGGAAACAGAGCAATTACATTGCCTGGTGTGGCTGACTGAACATCCATGGATTTTGCAGGAATGAATTCTAAAGCCAGCATCACAGCATTGGTGTTAAGTGTTGCATGTGATGGGGGTAGAATTGGTTTTTGCCTGATGTACAGTCTGTGTCTAAACAGGTTGCAAACTTCAGTGATGGGATTGTCAGATTCATCGATGATGTGCCTGCTCTAAGCTCACTGCAAAAGCTCCTGTGCTAAAGTTGCAAAAGAAGAGTTGCTGAAATATGTAAAAAATAGCACAGGGAAGAGTCTGTTCTTGAGTGCTCATCCTGCGAACAGACATTGTTGCTCTGGGGCCTTATCTGGACTAGGAAATGTCTTTCTCTTTTAGCAGCAGTGCTAAAAGACGATGGGGGTTTGTACAAACTCGAGTGCAGATAGGATGTGGACTCTTTCATCACCTTGTCCTCTAATCCTGCGGGCAGTCTGGAGACATTCCTCGCTGCTGGAATGACCCTCCTCGCCCCCCTTTCTCCTGGCAGAAGGAGAAGGCTCTTCAAGCATAGGCTAGAATGGTTCAATGCCTTTTCATGGATATCAGTCTGCAGACAGAGCTTCACTGGCAGTAACTCCCGAAAAAGCCCTAGACCCTGTGCAACCAGACAGAAACGTCTCTTGGCTGCCTCAAACCTGACTTCCAGGCTTTTAAGCGCTGGCCCTCAGAAAATACCAGACTCATGCTCAGGACTGAAGCCATGGTAATGTACGTGGTGTCATGCAGAGATTAAAAAATACCTGTGGCATGGGCACTGAGCAGAAGCATCTCCTAATCATATGAAATTCAGTTCAAAAGCCCAGTTTCTGTGAGCTATCCATTCCAGCAGTTCAATGACTGCCTTGCTCAGCTCTTTTATGTCAATGATTTTAAGTCTGTTCTGAGGGCTTTCTGGTTCTTGACAGCCTGCCTCGCTGTGACTTTGTAAATAGCCTTTTATATCTACCTTTTCTTTTTATATTATTATTTTTTTCCGCCATTTTCAGTCGCATCTAAAAACGCAATGATTATCCATTTCCAAACCATCTTGCTTTGGATGAGTACCAACAGGCTTTGGTAACGAGTAGCATCTTGTTGTCAGCAGATCCTTCCCTTCCAGCCCTGCTCATGCTGCTAGCCGGCTTTTTTCCGAGCTGTGCGTGCGGGGATGAGGAGTGTGAGCCGCCCCCGCCCTGCCCGGGGTCCCGCCTGCCCCTCGGGCTCCACCCGAGCCCGAGGAGGTCCCACCAGGTGGCGGCATCTTCATTGCGGTGCTGCAGGACCTGGCGAGGATGCCCGAGACACGGGGGGGATCCCGTCCTCTCCTCTCCCAGTCCTTATTGCTCATCTCCAGAAGCTCAGTTACGAAGTACTCCAGAGGCCGTCTAACGGGGGGAGGTGGGAACGGTGCAGTTAATGTAAAAACCAAAAAAAAAAAAGCCCCTCGTAGCCAGGCAGCAAGGCAATCTGACAGGTGAGATGGCTCTTACTGAGGGTTTTCTCCTCCTTGAGAGGTGTGCAGATAGTCACCTGGGCTGGGGTTTGTATACTGCTGCCTTTCCGAGTGCGTATGGAGCTGCAATTCCTTGCAGGAGAACATTTGCTTTTCGGAAGGACTTAACAGGAGATAAGGTGAAGGTGCGGCCGAGACCCTTGGAAAGTTGAAAGGGAGCTGGAGAGCTGCACAGCCTCTGTGCAGCCAATGTTGTGTGGGAGAGAAGGTCAGTGTTCACGAGCATTTCTTTCCCTTCTGATCAATAGGCTTATTTTTAACTCGCCCAGAAAGTTGGTGCAAAAGCAGGCTTGGAAGATAAACCTTGTTGGGCCGGGAAATGTCATTTCCTGAGTATTTGGACAATGCCTGCTGTGGCGATATTTGACCTTATTGTAGCCTTCAGGTACCAAATGAGGGACACACGTTGAATACCGACAGCATAAAGCTTTTGTTAGTTTGGTTGAGATGATAAGTAACAATGATTTTTAGCTGGAGCCCCATTGTAAAAGGCACAGTTTAATCAAAACTAAGGTTTTAAGTGACTGCGTTTGCTACAGATGAAAAACAGTCGAGTGTGCTGTGGGCAGAGACGCTGCTTTCCCTTGCCGGCCAAGGGAATATCAAAAGATGAGTGAAGTGCTCTTACAGGTGATCTGCTCATGCCTGCTCTTTGACAGCTCCTCTAATAGCCCGTTTTGACTCCAGGGAATTCTTACAAGCACGCAGGGGGTGAATTGCAGACCCTCTCTGCTCATTCTCCTGAGCATTGGCAGAGGTGTCTTGGAGTGGAGCTGAGGGCTGGACACAGCCTGTTTTCTCCTTGGTTGCTTTACTCTGAAATCTTATTGCAGAATCAGCCCTTTGACATTAAAGCTGTTTGCTTTTCCTCTTTTTAAGGAACACTGACCGGAATTTATACATAAATGAAGGTTTTTTTTTCAGGAGTTTTTAGCTGGACGCTTTCAGCTGGCTGTGTTGTTGCAAGTGTTGCCTAGGTTACTAATTTATTAAGTCACTTAAATATTCGGAGGCATCAACAATACTAGAGTATGCTGGGGAAAATGAGGATGACATTATTTTAAAACACTGGTTTCCTGACTCCTGTATTTCAGTCACACGATTTATCTCTGGCTGAACATTTTCATGTGGTGCTGTTTCCTATTTTTAAACAATAGGGGGGGGAAAAAAGGGAAGATAAGAAGAGCATAACTGTGACCTGTTGACTTATTATGAGATCATGGATTCCTTTTAACTGATATTTATAGATTTTTATAAAAAATAGCTAAGACTTCAGTATTTTCTGACATATATGCCTTTTTAGCCTCGGGGTCAGAAGTTAAGCTCTCATCTGAATTCTTTCGAAATCCTCTGTGAAGACACATAGTAATCAGGGAAATACAAATTGTATCTGCAAGGAAAGTAACCAAATGAAAAGAAATATTGCTGCATTTTTGTTTGTAAAATTCTCTCAAAGCCCTTTGTGTGTTTTGACACCTTCCTATCTCAGAATGCCTTTATAATAGTGATCAGGAGGGAATAGCATTTGTTAATTCTCTTTAATAGGGTTTTGAAAGGTCACAAAAATGTAGAAAGGCTCTTCTCCACAGGTCGGGATTATTTTTAATTGTAAAGCAAGTTGGAGCAGTGCAAGTAATGAGCTTTTGGAGGTGAAGGGGTCTTTGCACTTAAGTAAATGTAAAACCAAGTCCTGGATTTAGATCCTTTATTATCTAAAAGGATTTTTTTTTTCCAACTGGGAATACCCCATTAGAAATTAGCTCTTACACTGCAAGCACTGCCAGGCACTTAGTTAAACACATTAATTCTGCAAACTGTGGGAAAACGACACCCATTTCAGCAGATGTGCGATGCGTCTGGTGTGGATTTGCATAAGAATGCATATGCTTCTCTGTGAGTTTCTGGCTTGATTAAAACTTGCAGGCACCTTTTTTCTTCCTCTAGTGCTGTGTCTGCATTCTTGGATATTAATGGTTTAATTGAAAATACCCCGGTTTTTTCTGTCTTAGGATAATTCATTTTGTTTACACAGTGCTGCACTGTAGATGCGCTTGGTGCCATATAGACAGAGGCTGCTTTGCTTGTCTTTTGGAATTTGTAGCCAGGACCAGAGAATAAAGGATATAGCCAACATGAAAAATGGCAAATGTGTTTGAAAGTGGATGGAGGATTACACGGTGGAGTATGAGGAGTTGGGAGGGGATTGTGTGTATTCAGTCCCGGCTTCCAAGGAGGTGTGGGAATGGAAATTGGTACTGTGATGAGAGGAAGAGAAGTGTTGAGGAATCTGTGACTAAAGATGATCTCAGACTTAATCCCTCCCAGTGTTAGGCTTTCACAGTAACAGTCCAAGAGATTCAGCAGAACCTCTTCACCTCGGTCCTGTTCTCAATGTTGATGGCTTGAAAAGAGTGTGGAAAATTCCTTCAGGTAGACCATAGATACTGTAGCATTCAGTCTGAGAAAGCTTTCTTAACTCTGGTAGCAGGGGATTGAAGCAAGGTACTGTGAGACAGGACACTGAAAAAGAGGAAGATTACTTGGATTTTGGCTTGAAATTTCCAACAAGGAGACAAAACTTCCTAGGAATAAACATTTCATGTCTATTGTATCCACCTAACATGATGTAACAAACACTGGATGCCCTCTACCACCTTCTAGGGCTTTAGAAGATGTTTTGTGTTGGGAAAGGGAGGAAACTTAAAGCAGCGGGGTCTGTGGGACGGGCACCGGGTGGCAGTGAGCCAAACTGCACCAACAACAGCTTCACACTCTCCTGAGAGAGCTCTGATGTTCCCCAGCTCTGCAATAGCAGTCTTCAGGGTTAGGCTGAGTAAGTTTAAAAGCCTGGAAGTTTATGATGCATCCGCTTTTTGGGAGATCCCTCACAGAGGAACTCGAAGTTACTACATGGAATATAACAGCATAACTACATTTCTCCTCTTGGGAGACACATCATCCTTTGCTAGTAAGGGCTTGGAGGAAATGCTGGTGGGTTTGGCACTTCTGGAGGGATTTCTACTCCACGTTCGATACTTGCATGACAGAGTTAAAAACCTGCTTGCTTTTTTTCAGGATCTCGTTACTCGAGTCAGTGGATTGGCTTGAGATAAGCAGAGGTAATTCACACCCTCATTTAGCTGACTCTTTAGTGCACTGATACTGGTCTCAACAAGATAGGGAACAGATGCTGCACTACTCAGCACAGTGTGTGCTGTGAGGGTTCCAGGAAAATGTGTGCAAAGCAGCAGTGGCTGGGAGGGCTGAATGCAGTCCTTGAGTCTCATTTAGAAATTAAACGATCACTTTGCTTCAGTTTTCTATTCCATTTTGTCTCGACAAATGGTGACTACTTTATTAACAAATCCATCAGGGTTAAAGGAGGAAGGATCAGTTTCACGTAGTTGCACCATTCATTGCCTTGCTGTGTGAGTGCATCCAAAGCATTCATGGTTTTCTTTGAGAGGGCTGCTCTAAGGTGAGGAAATGGGGCCCAAATAGGTCAGATAACTTGTCCGAGGACATACAAGAATCTTGGCAGCAGAAGCCAGATCTCCTGAGACACCTAGAGTGCTTTGCTTGCATGCCTTGGGTTGCACTGCTTTGTGTTTGGGGTGCCTCTAAGCCTGCTGCTGTTCTTGGATCCTCTCTAACTATTAATAATCCTCTCAAATACCCTATTAGCTGTCAGGTCTGTAGGTCAGCAGGGCAAGATGCTCTGGAGGGGGGGACTTTCATTCAGGTGATTACATCTGCTTGCTCCTTTTATTCTTTTTTTTTTTTTTTTTGCTCCCCAAAAAGCCAAAGGTCAAGTTTTGTTGACCTTCGAAATGGAATAAACTTGTCTCCTTACACTGATAGCAGGTTGGACCACTGGTATGAAGGTGTTGGATAGCCAGCACTCATTAGCTTTTCGTAATTTGTAAGCAGGGCTGGGTGGTGCCTAAGTCATTAATTTCAGGGAGGTAGGTAACCCTTCACTGCTGACTGGGGGAAGAAAATGTATCACAGATGAAAACTGGAAAACCATAGAACAATGGTTAAACCAGTTTGAGCTCCAGCATCCTTCCCGTGGCATTCGGGACCTGGTGCCAGTGTGTAACACAAGCTTGGTTGGCTTCGCCAACACTTGGCTGATCCACAGTAGTTTTCTATGTTAGTTAGGTATTTTATCTCAGGAGTTCAGTGCAGTGCAGGCTCTAGGAAAGAAGAGGAGAGAAAATGCTTCCTGAAAAGATGTTTATTTACGTTATGAGGTTATACCTCAGGCTGTACAGACAAGCTGCTGCTTTTGCTGCGTTTCCTACTTGCTTAAATATACTGGAACACGTACATCACGCACCAAAAACACAATGTGTTTTTTTTCTAACACTTGCTAGGAAATCATTAGACTTCCTCTAATGTTGTGTCCTCAAAGTATTTCCTATTTTGAGGTATGTTTCTGTAATTATTTTCCATCTTTTTTATTTTTCAGGATGGTGGGTAGTTAATAGGTATCCTAGAAAAGAAGTAGTCAGGAAAGAAACCAACATCCTTCTAAACCAGGTTTGAGAAGATTTATCTTCTAAATGGCATTGGTTTATGGGGTCCCTTTCTCTCTTGCTCTCTGGCAGCACTTGCTTAGGATGTCAGTGAGGTGTGGGGTGATTGATTACCCTATTGAATGGATTTCATGGGGTCCTTCCTTAACTCCTTCCATTAGATAAGGCCTTGCTCACTGAAGTTCTCAAATAGCCTCAACTCCCTAGAGATTATGAGTTTTATATCCCATATAGTGAAGCAGCAAAAAAAGTTTTATGGTCTTGCCATAAATATTTATGTCAGTTTGCTTTCACATACCCTTGGCTGGTGACTCCTCTGCTTAAAGAAGCTTGTGTAGCTGCTCACATCCAATTCTCTAAGCACTGTCAGAGCAGTGTGAACTGAGGCCATTTCTAATTCAACTCTCCTCATTTTGATTCCAGTGGTGGCTAATTTCTCAATTTATAGCCATTAAATCATTGTAACCATTAAATCAAATTAGGAAGAAAGCCTCATTTATTTTTTTTGTCAGCCTAGACAAGCTTTACAGACGGAAGTTAAGCATTTTCCGCTCTAGTTTCTTTTTTTTTTTGGACTTACTAATAGGGAAGTCAGGAATGTGAAGTAAACAGCCTCTGTTTCCAGAAATGATGAATGTGTAGGATAAAAGGAGGGATGATAAGAAGGAAACAAATATTTTTTTTATTCCGGACCGATGCTGGAAATGGGGAATTTGCATGTTGTAAAAGTCAAAATATGTCTGAAATTTTGCTGGAAAAAAATTTGAGAGGAATGCAGTAATAATAGTTAAAAACCTAAGTGGTATGAAAGGGCATTAATCTTCGCAGTTCTGGCACAACTTTCTTGCTGCTATGTTATTTTGTCAGAATACATTGCTTTTTCTGTGTTAAAAACCAGAAACGGGTGAAAATACAAAACTGTCTAGAAATGCAGTATGTCTGTTAGTGATAAATATATGTTTGCTGTGAGAGCAGCATTCACCTGAATCATCATATCTCAAATTTATCTGGATCCTGACTTCAGCAGCGTGTTTGCCCAGTTATCTCAAACTGTGCATTTTTGGTAATTTGGGTTTAATGGCTCTCTTGGCACCTTTAACTTGCTGCTTATGTATAATGATGATACAATACTGGTCATCTGTAATTATTACATATGTGAGCCAGAAAGCAACTGTGAATTATACATAAGCAACTAGAAAGAGGATTTCTCCTTAGTCCTATATTTCGACTTACACTTTTTTATAAAAATAGATTGTAATCCCTGTCTTTATGAATAATTTGAAGAGCAATAGCTGTTAGTATCGAGAGACAGTAACTGTTTTCCTTGCAGTGATCCAGATCACTTCTCAGAATGGGTTGGAAACCACACAGCCTGGGACACAGCAAGTGCTCTGGTAGGAGTTAAGGTAGTTTCCCCTATGAGCAGGTAGGTGTTCCTAAAAACAGGTGCCAAGAATTAAATCAACCTGCTTCTGCCATACTGAGAAAATACTTGCTCTGATTACAGATTACATTAGCTTTGATGTTTCATTTAATTCTAGGGGGAAAAAGGTGAGAGTGGACTGCTGGGCCTTAGTTTGCTCTGTGTTCAGGCTGGTGACCTTTTACAGCCATCTCTGTGGGATTACCACAGGTATCTGCTGGCCAGGCCATGAGATCTCATGGCTGACATGTCCATCCCATTGTAAAACATGACCACCACATCTGTTTGCACATCAGTCTCTACCTGGATGGCTTTAAAAATGCTTTGGGATGAATCTCAAATGAAAGCTGTGGTGACAGGGGTGTTGGGAGGTTGATACCCAACAACATAAATCTTTGCTGTCAAGACTGCTATTATTGTTGATGGAGTTCAGAAGGGTTATCAGGACTACAGTCTAAAAAGCATGCAATTAAGTTTAAAACTTAGAGCAGCTTTGCAGGAGTCTTACAGAGGAAAAGCTGTAGTGTATCACTTGGAGTGTAGTTAATCTCTTTCATCAGTCTTCCAGTTGAGATGTTCTAGCTGTACTTTTGATTTCCATTTAAAATAACCACTCAATTCTATAGCTGACACACTATCCCTCCCTGTTTTGTTTCCAGACTTTATTGATGTGGCTTCTTTGTGACCTACTTTCACCGCTTTAAGGTTGCTTTTTTCATTCCCTTCCAAAAGGAAGTGCCTTCCATGAGAAATGCTGGAAGCTCACTAGCCAGTTTTTAATTCTAGTAGATGAAAACCGGGGCCAGCCTGAGTGGCCTTCTGCTTACACCCAGGGTAGCTGATGTGACTGACTCTTGGGTACTTTCCTGAGTTCTGTTGCTGACCATTTTGAGACCCTGGAGGAGGGAGGGTGTTGGGAGAATTCAGGAAGGAAATGCCTGTACTTCCTTGGAGCTCTCATTGCTCGTGATGGAACTGCCCAGCCCTGTGACTCTTAGGGGCATTGTGTTGGCCTCTTGTCCTTGCAGGGGCCTGCAGTATGTCATGTGCTCATTACTGAAGCACTTGCACAGCTGGAGGAAGCAACATCCCAGTTCTTATAAGAACCGCCCAGATGAGTAAAAGGAATTTGTGTTGCTCCTTGTGGTTTTCTCTGTAGTTTCCACTGTCAGTGATTCAGTTGGAAGCCGAGCTGTATCTCTCTTCAATTAGTGGTGCCTTTGCTTTTTATCTGGGGCAGGAGGTGTGTGTTTACTTCTTTGTGGGGACACTTAAAAAGCAGTTAGTGTGATGCAGATGTGCAGTTTGCAGCAGACACGTAACATTTAGCTAAGTCTTATGGGGGGGTTAATACCTCATTGGAAAAAAATAATTCACTCCTGTAATTTCACAAAGAGGATGTAGCATTTTTAAGCATCATCTCGTAAAACTGGCTGCTCTTCTCCCTGCTCCATTTCACTCAGGTGTCAAGTTGGTATAAACACTGGTTGCCCAAAAGAAAAATCTACTCCAGTCCTTTTTCTGGAACCTTGGTGGCTTTTTGGTTTCCAGCAAAGAATAGCCAGCTTTTTGTGTGTCTCTGTTATAAAATGAGCATGCTATTAATTTTAACTGCACGATTTTTGCTTGGAACGGCAGTTCAACCCATGAGGGAGATTGTTTTTGTGTATGTCAGTGTCAAAGGAATTTCAACAAAGGTGACATTCAGCTCCCTTTGGGTCTGGAGTTGAACTTGTCTTTGCTCTTCTAGGGTTGGGTGCACAGTGCCCTTAACCCTCTTAGGAAAACCTTTACCAGAAGGTGGATGGAGAACTACAAGAGATGTTCACCAGTGCTGCAGGTAGTGAGCTGTTGGAGGAGAAACACCTTTACAGCCCACTGCTGTAACTCAGAATCCTCACTGCCTCCCTTGCTGCCTTGTGTCTGACCAGCTGTGTGCTTGTGTGCTGGTATAAACATGAGGTGGAGTTATGCTTGTAAATGGCGTGCTGGAAGAGTCTGGGGGCTAAAAATACAGCTGAAAGTAGCTGCAATGGAATAATTTGCCTCAAAAGGCAACCTCTGGCGTTGTGCTGAGCGTTACCAGGGCTCTGAGGTTAAAGGAGCTGCGTGTGATTGGGGAGAAAATGCAGAATTCAGCAAGTGTGGGGGTGCCAGCTGGAGCAACCCAGTGGTTTTCTGGGTACATCATGTATTTCTCCGTGTTTCTTGCCAGCAGGATGCTGGGTGAAAGCGGGATGGTGCTGTTTTTGTTGGAAGCAAGCTTGGTACAAGAGGCCATGCTGGTCCAGAGGCATGGCATGTGAAAGCTGTTAGTGGTTTGCAGCTTTTTAGGATGTTCTTTTTCTCTGGTTAAAATATCCAGCAAAGAATATCGGCACCCATGAGGGATAGCTACTGAGTTTCATACCTTGTTGGTTTTTTTTTTTAATCTTTTCCTTCATCAGCATATAGAAAACAGTGGATGCAAATCTGTTCTCCAACACATGCAGATGCATTTGTTGCTTGGAAGCTGAACTGGGCAGGAGCTCTGAATTATCAGCATCTGATTCCAGAGCTTTGACAATCTGCAATCTCCTTAATATTCTGATGAGCCACCGTGGGTATTATTCCTCTGTGGTTTTTTTCACTTTTTCTTTTTCTTGAAACTCATATTGCAATCTGAATGGTGTTGGTTTAGGATTAAAAGAGATGTTGGCTGGCTTTGTGCTTTGCACAATTTTCCTATGACAGCAGAAAGAGGAAGAGTGGATAGTATGATTCTCTTTCCTCCACAGTAGTACAAATGAAGCCTGAATTAGAAACAACTTTTAAAATTGAAGAGTTATCTCCTGTTCATAATTGTGTCTTTCTAATACTATGAGTACCAAAGCACATAAATTATTCATGCAAGTGTCAGCAAATTCAGCATAAACAGAACAGACAATTGGGGATAGAAGCATCAGAAAGTCACCACAGGCCAGCAAGGAAGAAATCCTTAGAAATTTTTCTCAGGGAATCACAGCACTTGCAAGGAAAAAACTTTTTGCCTCTAAAGACACTTAGCAACTCTGCTCTGGATTCTCTCACTAGAGTATTATTCCAGTTACAGTTTATCTTTAGAAATAATTGCAGATTATTTTTAAAAGACACATGTCTTTTAATATGTAGCTTGCTTGCCCAGATGGCAGTTAGATTCATCTTAATGGTATATGTAAATCTAGAGTAGCTCTCCAGCCTAAGGGCTGGCCATTTTACTGTCCAACTGTTTTCCAAATGATTTATTTCATTTTCCCCCTTGGTTTCTTTGCCTCACCCCTTAGCTTCACTCTTGCTGCTCACAGTACAATGAGGGAAGAACAGCTGCAACTTAGCAGCTCCAATAAATGATTTTATTAGAATTAGAATTGTGTCTGCATTACGCTAATACCAAAGGTCTGAGTTCATCCTGTAGCCTCTAAAATGGATTGTCATCATTTCCACACTGCCTCCTTACAGTGGGGGAAGACAGCTCTGACTCAGCCCCTGGATAAATGGGAATACAGGGAACTGAGTGCTGCTGCCAGGCAATTTGCTCAGGCTTTGTCAGTGGCTAGAAATGTCTTTCTCCCCACTTACTGTAATGCTGAGCATAACATGCAGGAAGAAGACCTGCTTTACAGCAGCTCAGGAATAAGGATGAACAACCTTTCTGTTAAAATGATATAAAAAAGTCTTTAAGCTTGAGGGTTTAATGTGGATATTTAGAGGAGAGTACAAATGTTATCCTAGGCCACAGCAAAACCAATGCTCCATCTGAAACCTGCAAATTCTTTGGCATTCTTTGCTATCAGAAAATAAAATTAAAAACCTTACTATTTTCAGGTGTTCCAGTGAACAGGCTCATGAGTAGGGAGTTGCCTTTTTTGAGTTGGGAAGTAGCTCACATTTTGTACGGCAGGATGGAAATGCCTTGCTGCTTCTCCTGGTTCTTTGAACTTGGCAATGGAACTATATGCCAAACACAGCCGAGTTATGTGCACTCCCAGGGAAGCCATGCCTGCAGTGTCCTGGAGATGGAGCAGACCTTTGAGGTCTGTATGAAAGATCTGAAAGATGAGGTGGTGCTTAATGGTTCCTGGAGAGGCCTCACAGACAGATTCCCTTGCCTGGGAGGTTTCCATTTGAAATGCTACCTCTGGGCTTCACTTTGAGGCTTCCCATCTTTTCTTATCTGCTGGACCAGTGTCAACTGCTACTTGTAGTTGTCTGGTCTTTGCATCAGGAAAGTCTCTACAGAGCACTGGAGGATCACCACTGGAGAGCCCCAGTGCCCAAGGGGTGTGACTCCTGAGGGTACTAGGAAAAAAAAATTTCCTCTTCTGCATTTTCTAGTTCTTTGGATATTATCTGTAGCTTATTTTTCCAAATTAGTCTCTCTACTATGCCCGCCATGGCTCCTAAGCAAAATTTTATCCCTTTTAGAAGTGGAGCCCAGACAGAATATTAACACCAGTCTCATTTATTTTGTGAAGAAAGGGCTAAAAAGGGAACAATTTGCCTCAGTTGTCTTGTCAAACTCGTTTAATGTCAGTATGTGAAGTATTTCACTAGAACATTTCCACCTTTACTCCTAGTCTGCGGATGTTTTTGTGGCTGGCACACACAAGGTATGAACTTCCACTCACATCTCTGCCATAGCTTCTTTGCTGTTACTCAAATACCAGTTGTTTCTTTTGAGCAACTTATATAGTGGCAAACAGAACAGGTAGGAAAAAATGGGGTTTGATTCTTGCCTTTCTGAAGGTGTGCCTTTGTCTTGAAGAAAAGAGAAATCATTATTTTTAAGCCAAATAATGTATTTTCAAATGCAGTGTGTGGTTTGGAGGGTTTTTTTTTTTAAACTGTTCTACTTTTAACTGGAATTCTGTGGGTGAAGTGCTAGAATAAAACCCAGCAGCAGCTTGATGCTGGGCACCCACTTGGATGGTAAAGCAGAAAGAAAAATACCAGGGAAGCTGGGGAAAGGGGCAGCAGCCCTAAAAATCCAAACTCTTCCTAATCCATCTCTTAATGAATTGTGTTACCGCACTCTCAGGAGTTCCCAGGCAGCCTGAAAGCAGAGACCAAAGTTCTTCATGGGAGATTTGACAAATCCACCTGTCAGTGTCACCCGACAACTGATCTATCATCTCTGACAAGTAGAAAATTGCTTTGACTTCTCTGCAGGACAAGTAAAATTTAGTAACAGTGATGGGGTATTTTAAAAATTGTCATGATCATGTAAATCCTGTTATCTCTGTAACCCAAGTTCTGAACTGTAAAATGACATTAACTTGCTTAAAAAAAAATTTAAAAAGCTCTCATATTAACAGATAACAGGACATTTTTCCCCCTCAGTTCATTCTTAAATCCTGTTGCCTTTCAAAGGCTGACACTTCTGTCTTTCAGCCCTATTTCTCTGGTAATAGTATATTGAAGATCTCTTTTAAAGAAAAAACCCAGCATGTAGCTATATCACATCAAAAAACACAAAGGAAGAAAGTCTGCTTAATCTGACAAGGCATCAGTGTTCAGGCTATAAGCTCATTATGAGGCTTGTATAGTGGGAGCTGATTTTTTCAAATTAATTTCTATGATTACCATAATAAACATTTTAATAATATTCTTTCCTTCCCTCATATCCTCAGCAGCTGAATATTTCAGTAGGTTATCTGGTTTTTCACAGCAGCTTTTATCCCAATCAGCCATGCATAATCTGTTTACAAGAATGCTTATAGGTATTTCCACTATAATTTCATGTTCCAGGTTATGCTGCTTCAGCAGCTTCTCTCAGTGCATTTGGGGTGTTCCCAGAAAACACTTGGGGAGTTTTGAGACCTTTGAACTTCTAATTTTATTTGATAGTCAATGCAAAGAAGTCACATCGTATTCTATTTAAATCTTTCAACTGTCTGGAAAACAATTTGCTGTAGCAAGCATCCAACACCTTGAACAACGAGGCTGGTGCTGCTGTGTTTGGTTTGGTATGCGCATTATTTGCTGACAGTAAGAAGTGAAGCCTCGTGTTCTGCTGATGCTGTCACTGAAAGGTTGAGGGAATCTAGAAAATAGGAGTAGGGCACTGTTAAATGGCAAAGATTTGTTGGGATTGGGGATCTGTGCAGAGCTGCCTCCTGCACTAGGGTTCCAACACAGGAAGGACATGGACCTGCTGGAGCAATTCCAGAGAAGGCACCAAGATGATCAGGGGCATGGGGCAGCCCATGTGAGGAAAGGCTGAGAGAGTTGGGATTGTTCAGCCTGGAGAAGGGAGGGCTTTGGGGTGACCTCATTGTGGCCTTTCAGTACCTGAAGGGAGCCCACAAGACAGATGGAGAGAGACTTATTTACAAGAGCATGGAATGATAGGACAAGGAGAAATGGGCTGAAAATGAAAGAGAGTAGGTTTAGATTAGATCTAATGAAAAAATTCATCCCTGTGAGGGTGATGAGGCCCTGGCACAGGTTGCCCAGAGAAGCTGTGTCTGCTCCATCCCTGGAAGTGTCCAAGGCCAGGTTGGACACATCTTGGAGCAACCTGGAATAGTGGAAGGTGTCCCTGCCCATGGCAAGGGGGTAGAAGTGGATGATCTTCAAGGTTCCTTCCAGCCCAAACCATTCTATGGTTTTATAACTCAAGACTACTGGCAGTAGTCTTGAGTTATAAAACCATGGAATGGTTTGGGCTGGAAGGGACCTTGAAGCTGGTGGAGTTTCCAGCTGTTGCACCACAGATTTGAGTCTTGCAACTCAGCATTGTGATATTGCTTTTCTTCACTCACAGCTCAGGAGCAGCACCAGAAATGTCAAAAAAATATCGTACTGGTCTAGGCACGGTCATAACATACATCCTCTGAGATCCCTCTTTTACATCCAAGACCTGTCCTGGCTCAGTTTCTGTAACAATCTCATATTCTGTGTGGTGTCCATGATTACTCCAAAGCTCCTGCCTCCCCGTTTGTTTCCCATCAGTAGCTTTGAATATCTGTCCTTGTGCCTTGAGCATTTCTTGTGTCTCGTGCTTTCCCAGGCTTGTTGGCAGCAAGTAGAAGAGCTGCAGCACACCAGTTAGCAGATCTGAAAGCTTTGTATGGGGAGGCTAGGCAAGCATTTGAAATCAAAATAAAATCCCCAAGCAAAATAGTGGCATTATCAGCAATTCTAGTGTGTACAGCTGATTTTTCTAACCTGTCCCTTTTCTGCACATGGTTCCCCCTCACCTCCCCTTTTTTGCTTGCCCCTGCTGTTTGGGCTTTGGAGGCAGGATACCTATTTTTAAAGATGCATTAAATGCACTAGCTAAATTTACTGACCTAAGAGAACAGCACAAGAATAATGTAATAATTGTCAAAACCTCCTAGCAGAACCTCTGTTACAGAAATAAAGCACACATAAAATGTTTGACACTTTTGAAGTGATTACATCCATTAGTACTGAGGATAGACAGCAAAGTCTAGATATTGTTTGATTTTGTTCTTTCTCTTTTTTGAAACTACCTGGTTGCTGGAAAGTGTCAGCATTATTGCTGTCTTGAGGCTTTTCCAGTGACAGCTTATTAAGAAATTGAGTACTCTTAGAACGGCACTGTTTCAAAAATAGGGGGTTGGGGATTGTGTGCAAATGAGGGAGTAAACAAAGAGGCTTTGGAATTCCAGTCTGGTGCAGAGAACAGATTCATTGCTGCAGGAAGAAATGGTTTCCAAGAAACTTTTGGGAAAAAAGGAGGAATAAAATAGCAGTGCTGAAGCCTGTGACCTGCTGCACACTTTGACAGTGTTTCAACATCAATCTGGATACGAGTAGTAAAGATGGAAGATAGGAATAAAAGCACCTCTCATGATAAGACCAGAAGAAACAGGTTTTGCTGTAAAGATGAAATGCTTCTTGCAGTTGTATTTTAAGCAATGTTTTGCTCTTTTACAAGTGTTTGAGGAAGACAGAGATCAAGCAGGAGACGTGATAATTACACGAAGCTCGTTTACTTCTGACCTGTCACACCAACCATTAAATCAGGAGATGTGATGAAAACAGGTTTAGAAGGTTGTTCTGCTAAGCCCGAGCTGTTCGTTGTTTTTCCGTTTTAGTTTAGGTGCAGTTTTGTCTTGTAAAACAGGTGAACACATAAACACATACAAATATGACGGCCTTTTAAACTTGCCGTGTTTCTAACAAGTGGTGTAGGAAACTGCTGCTGCCTGTTGACCCTGTCCCTCTGAACATCAATAACAATGTTTATTTTTCCCATCTCAAATGTTAAGCTGTTGATATCAGTGGTTTTGACCTTCATTTCCTGTTGGAACGAGACTTTTTTTTTTTCCCCTCCTTCTCCTTGGATTTGAAGGCTGACCATCAGGAAGCAATATTTTTTGCCTTTTTTAAGCTGTGCAACACATATTCATTCCGTGCTTTTTCTGTCCTTGGTTTCAACTTGTAGTATCTCAGCTTCTTCCTCATTTACTCCAAACACATCCAAAAAAAAGGGCTGTCTTTCCTCTTGCAGGCTCTAAGTCTTTAGTACCACTGATGTTAATATTATCAGCAGGCTGAAGTTCATAGGGTGATGCTGAAGTGAGAAATAGAGTGTGTAAAGGAATTGCTTTGTTATTGTACCCAAAGATTTTTCTCAAGTGGAAAAATAAAACTCCCTGTCAGAAGTTCAGCAAGATCTGATCACCAGTGTTGGGGTTTGAAGGTACACAATTAGAAAGCAGACTGACAGTGGGATACAAAGAACATGCCCAGCATCTGTCATGCCCAAAATTGTACAGATCCCGTTCAGTGAACCTGGACACTTAAATTTTACCCTAGTTTTACTTGTCCAGTTAAACATTTTAAGTAAGTTTTGGCAGGTGCTTTAGTTAATATGCGTGTCTTCACATATATTAACTAATATATGTCATGTCTTCATTTTTGCCCTGCAGCCTTGTTAGTCTGATCCTTCTTTCAGACAGCATCATTACAATACTAGCTCATTAGAAAAATGCCAGGTTTTTAACATCATCTTAATGTAGCCTGGGTGCATCTGGTTTTTTGTAGCAATACTACATGCAAGCTTGCCTTTTTTTCTTTTATGTTCTTTTGTTTCTGTTTCCTCCACTGTATTAACAGCTGTGGTAGATCAACCAAGAACAGGGACCCCTGCATGATGTTGGGACTCGACTTCAGTGGTGACTTATCTGAAGCCTTGCCTGAGTAATGGCTCTGTCAGTGTTTGCTGGAGGGGATAAATTTGGCTTCTCTGGTCATAGGGCACTAGTCTGACTTTTCTGTTAACACCTTTGACTCTTTCTTTGCTGGCTCAAAAAAATCTGAACAATTTAAGTAACCTGTAGCAAAGTTGGAGCTGGAGGTACAGTACATTTTAATCCCATCTTCATTTCAACAGTATTTTGATTATATAAAATGGAAAAGTTTAAGTTACTCTGTGTCTACTTGGTATCAGTAGATCACAGACACTGTATCACTGTTAAGTTCTAAAGAAAAATATTCTTCAAATTTAACTTTGAATACATTTTCCCTCTATTTCTTATGCTTGTGATCTGAGAGATTGGTTTCCTTTTCTCTCCTACTTTCCTCCTTTCCCCAAAACTCTTACTTAGTGTTTCCAGACAACGAGAATATGAGAATATATGAATAAGAAAAATGGGATATGTCAAAACTTAGGTCTCTTTGCAGTGACCTGCTGGGCTCTATGGATGTTGCCTTGTATAAGAGTGACCTACGAATTTGGGTGTCCTCTTTTAGGATGGACCCATTACCTCCAAACTATTTTGGCTCACTGACCTTGAATAGTGTATTTGTGGAACATTCATCTTGGTGAAGCAAATGCAAATCTACTAGATCCCTCATTTCCCAGCAAGAGGCTTTCTGTCACTCTAATTCCCTTATCATAAACACTGCAACTTCAGTTGTCCCTGAATCCTGGCCCATCTGTCTCGGATTTACTAGAATAGTATCATGGTTTAAATAATATCGCCTCCATTTGTGGAAGCAAACATTTATTGTTTTATCTGCAGGCAGAATTGATGAATATTAGTGTTTGCAGGGATAAATGGCATTTTATCATGGACTCATAGCAATATCCCACCTGGCTGCACCTGCTGTTGGAGACAAAGTACAGGGAAAAGTGACTTACAGGTGGACTTTCAGGCCCAGAAGAGTCTGGAACCCTCTCTCAGAACTGATTATAAATTACTTTTTGCCCCAATTTCAGCTCTCTGTTTAAATTTTGAGTTTTGTTTTTGTGATCAAATGCTTGTCCTGGCTCCTTTTCCTGACCGGTCTCAAGGGTTATTTTTCCCCCATGCAGAATAAAGAATGATAACATGCTGCAGCTTGGGGGCACATTTGTTTGAGTGCTGTCCTGTTTGATTATGCATCCTTGGTGAACCAAACCCGCTGATTTTTTAACCCACCTAGCATGGAGCTGAACTTTGCTTCAGATCAGAATCCCTGGTATTTGTGCTGATTTCACAGATGGTGAAACTTTATTTTCCAATTTTACAAGTTGACTTTACAGATATTTGGAGAAAATAATCCTACCATGTGACTAGCCTGAGTAAGCATCAAAACTTTTCTGTCTCTTTCCAGTATCTTTTCTGCTGACATTTTTTCTTGTTACACTGCCTTTTGCAGTACTTTCCTATCTATTTTATTCTTGGCTTGTAGCAACTGTGAGAAATCTTTTAAATAAGGACAGTTGTTAGTGTGTGTGGGTTTGAGAAGTTATGAATTCACAGCTCCTTGAATGTGCAGGAAAAAATAGCCCTCTTTTCCCAGCCTTAATGATTTGAAGATTTTTGGGGGAGGACAGGGAGGCATCAGTTGTTTCTACAGTCATTTCATGCTGCTGGATCCCTCTGCATCCTCCAGCCTGTGTTGGATCCTCTGGTGGGTTTATGACTGTAGGTCAGTGTTGGCAGGCAGTTTATGCACGTGCTCTGCTGTGTTGGAAAGCTTCATTAATTAGAGGCTTCTCATTTTTTCCTTGATATTTTGCTGCTCTCACACTTGCTGATCCCAGGGGGAGGTGGTTCCCCAGGGATCTAGCAGGACTGGCTGTGCCTTGGGCTGTAAGGAAAGGTTCTACANCAAGGCACAGCCAGTCCTGCTAGAAGGAAAGGTTCTACTAACCTGGTTTAGTGCTGGGCAAAGGGTGGTGTGAATTTCCTCCTTTCATTGATTTGCCACTCCCAAACAAATGAGTAGTCTGTCCTTGTTTGGATCACCTGATTACTAGCCAAAGTTTAGGAATAGGACAAAGTAGTATGTGTGCTGTCGAAGTAGCTTCTAAACGTTTGATTATAGGGCTAGGAAGAAAATAATATGCCCAGAAAACACAAGTACAGATCACACATGAAAACAAGGAAAGGAAGGAAAAGGAAGCTCTGGGAGCCTGGCAGCACACTCTGCTGCTCCTCACGAGGCTCCATGGCTTTGGGATTTCTTCAGGCTTACAGTTCTTCTGCTAAAATCACTGCTGAGTGCAGCCTTCTCCTTCAGCCTAAAATAAGAGCCAGTACCTGTGCTGTGCCCAGGCTGGGCTTTGACGGTCAGGTGTGAGCATGGGAGCAGGATAGTTTCTCCCCTGTGCTCTCAGCTGGGATAAAAAACAGGGTGAGAAGCCTTTCTTAATTTTTCCAGCTCATTTGCACATTACTCATACATCTCTTGGTTTCTTG